>JBDJHY010241224.1:0-10837 GCA_039654485.1 Withania somnifera
TCAAGCAAGTAGAGCAACCGAGGGACTAGCTAACAAGATAAAAATAATTCAGTACCCTAGCTAAATAAATACAATAAGGAAGATCAAGGAAAACAAATAAAAGAACACACCTGAATCCATGCTCAGCTAATACGATATACAAATGAGTAACAGAAAAGCCATTATACTAGTAACCTTAAATAATAGGAATAGGAAGAAGGGCTAACTACCACAAGTGTAACAATAAGGAACATAAAAAGAGATTCCATCTGATATATCTAACCAATAATAGTATACTAAATAGAATAAGAAAGAAAGAAAAAGAGATGAATGCAAACCCTCCGGAACCCCATCCTACCGGAGAGTGCAAACAATAAATAACACTCAAGAATATAGTATGCATGATGATGGAATGAGATGGCAGTAAAGTAAATCTGGATGCTCTTACCCCTAACCCGCAAGACCGACAGGTAGGACCCATGGAAGGCTATAACCCGTATACCTCTACTCCCCCGTATACCCCTCCTTCGGCCACCCGCAAGCCCAAATTGTAAAGATCCATAGAGGACGTAACCTTATACAACCCAAATCATAAATTAAATGAACTCATATAACCATAAACTGTATTCAGACCTCTATCAGTTCCATATCAATATTAAGTGTCAATGACCATCCCAAGCCGCAATGGGGACCAAATTCAAAAGGAAATCAACATATAAGTCTTGGCCACAACCAACTCTAGTAATAACTCAGAACAATGATTAACTCTTTACTTAGTCATTTTATCATCAAAACTGGTAAAACATCTTGAAAATACACATTTTAGTTTTATAATATTGAAACATATCCCACAAGACCATGTAAGGTTTCAAAATCAGTAAAGTTACCTCTTGTTCATATAATATTAGAAACCAATACATAAAATCTAGTTTCGTGACGATGATATGCTCAATCACAATAATATCATAAGAAGTCATGCGGGCTTTACACCGGTACGGATACTACGATATCTAGAACCAACTAGTAGATGTTAGGAAATCATGGACATTCCCAATAATCCCACCTTTTATGTTTCTAAGTCAATCAAGACCACTCAGGTATAGGGTAACTATAATCGTAGATGCAACCCTAATACATAACCAAAAGAAGGACCAAAGAAGCAGTCAGCGTCATAGGAACAACCTAGAAAGCCCAAATCAAGGATGGACAATTACTATAATTATTTTCCATATAAGCCAAGTCTATGATCGGTAATCCATAGTCTACCTGACGTCCAAAGATAAGCTCACAAATACAATGTAGAATTGGCCCAAATAGCTTCAACATCTCCAATAATTCATAAACAAGCTTGAGTGATCACAAAACTAGCAAAATAATAATTTACATATTAATATGAGTCAAAAATACCCATAAAGTTATACTTATAGCCCAAGTCAAAATATGAGTCAAAATGGGCCTACACGGCCGCGAACCCAAAACTCTAAATAAAAGGTACAAAATTGTTCGTCGCATCATAGGGAACTCATATGCAAATTTTGCAGTTAGGAAGAGTAAGAAATAAGCTAGAAACAATGAATAAAATTGAAGAACCAACTTTGAGAATTTGAGAAATTTTGAATGAAATTTGAAGAAATTAGAGTGGAAACTTACCAATAATAGATGAATAATCAAAGAACAAATATTTCCAAATTTATCCAATATTACATAGAAAGACCCAAGAATTTTAATGGAAGTTTTAGAGTGTTTGAAAGTGGAAAGTAATGAATAAAATGCGTAATTCCAGGTATTTATACATGGAGACAGATTACTCTACGTGATCACATAGGTCATGGTCATAATCGCGTAGTTAGAATTGGGAAGGGATCGCGATCGCATACTTTGCACATTGCAATCATAAAGAACAAACAGATAAAGGGACGTGATTGTGTGAAGGACATGTGTGATCGCGAAGGCGTACTAGGATTTTTCATCGCGATCGCATGAAAAGGCTATGCAATCGCGTAGAAGGAAATGTTGTGCACCAGTAACAGCTGAAACTAGAAAACCAAGCATCAAAATGAACTTTAAAATGATGCTCAAAATAACATTCAGAACCTGATAAACACAAACCAAATATTCTACCTGCATGGAAATGGCATTCAGACACAACGGTACAGACGAAGTTGCGGTCTAGGTCGTTTTAATTAACTGTTAAAAAAATTCAACACTTTGCCAAAATATCAAACTTTCCAATCAAGTACTCTAAATAAGTCTGGTTGGCCCGGATACCAAACAAACAATGTACCTAATCTATACTTGACATTTTGGAGTTGATGGTGCACTCAAATTTTTTATTTGAGGCTCCGATCACAAAATGACCACCCAAGCTCCACTTATGAACTATAAAGCACATAAAACACAAAAAATGAGATCAAACTAAAACTAAGGTGTCCGGACCTGAACCAAGAGTCCATCTAGAACAAAATTCATTTTTCGAAGCTAACGGAACTGTTAAAATTTGATTTCGTATTCATTTTTATAAGACTGTGACTGAAGTCAATAATTTTAATAGTTAAGACTCTAAAATAAAAAATGGAAAAAATAATCAAATGAACGAGCCAGGAACCAAACCACCAGTCCCGATAAGTTACAAATAACTTAGGGTCGCTATAATAAAGCTCTAAGATATGAGAAAATATAAAAATGCAAAAATGACTGTAAGGGTCATTACACTCCCTCTCTCCTGGTCGGTATGTGAGATATGCCTGCCCAAAAAGTCATCACGAAATATACTCCAAGTCAAAGAAACTGTACTAGTTGGTCTAGTAGCAATAAAGGAACTACACTACTGCTTGGCCAAGACACTCATCTAAAATACCGAGGATTCTACACCATACGGCTCCAAAATGCCAATGTTATAAAACCCCTCCGAGTACCTCTAAATAAAATCCCTAGCTTTGTCTCCAGAATTTTCTAAAAACCTAGAAGGAACCAACCTCAAGAATGTGCCAAATACCTTCTGATCTGCCTGGAACGTAGGTGGGTGTAGAGGCATAGGTTGTATAATTGGAGGAATCGGTAAGACAGTTGCTAGAGTAGAACACATCTAAACTGGAGGCCTCTAAAATAAAGGAGCTATAGTAATAGGCGGGACCTATAAACCAAAAGAACCCAGGGCTGCCCCCTGAGTAGATGTCTGGGCCCCTTCGATAGACTTCCCACTCGTCATACCCAATAATTGCAGAAGAACAGATCAGATGTACGGTGTAAGAACTAAAGCTGGAGATTTCTCAGATGCAAAATAAGATGGTCTCTGCACCTTAGGTGGTTGCCAAACCGGTACAAGCTCAGGGTCAATATCTAGAGCTCCGACTAAAGAAGTAGCTCTAGCGGGTGTTGTAGTTCAAGAACTTCCTCGACCATGGTGGCGACCTTTACACGACCCATAGTTTGAGCCCTAATTGGTGGTGTAATACGCTACTCATCCCCTACTGTGCCCGAAGATAGTGTACATGCCATCTGAAAAAGAGTGAAAAAGAATAATGAGATTTCAGAAGATCAACTAGGATACAACGCTTGAAATAGAAATAAAAATAGAACGATTTTCTAAAAATGTAAATATAGCCTCCCAAAGATAGGATACGTTCATGACCTGATTTCTCAAGTCATGAGGACACCTACAACCCACTGTAGGCAAACTACCCAACAATAACATAAGAGTGGAAAAGAAGAATTAAAGAGAAAGTCAAAATAAATAAATATATATATAAAGCTCAGGATAATACAGAATTCTAATACAATAAAGGAAATTTCCAAAACTTGACATCTAGTACATAAATCCACTAATAAGAATACCAAAAGAAATATAATAATTTGAAAGAAGACTACAACTGAAACAGTAAGCATGTCTTAATTTAATGATCAGAACATAAGAATAGGAAAAGGAAAGGTGGACTCCGAACGTCAAGAATCATCCTTTGCCTTAGTAATACCGAAAGTCAGCACGAACTCCACCCAGCAGTGATGAATCTTACTAGGATTTGTACCAAAAGATGTAAGTGTAGAATGAGTACCAAATCCAAAGAAATCAGATAACAAGTTGGTATCATAAGCCAGCTAGATATATATAAGAAATAAAAGCAGTAAATAGAAAAATAATAAAAAAAAGTCCATAAAAGTCAAACAAGTAGAAAAAAAATACGGAAGAACTAGATAACAAGATATAGGAAAGTAAATAATCCTATGAAGCTTCTAACAGTATTGAAGATCCAAGCAAAAGAGAATAAGAACGTACCTGAATCCATATTCAACTAACAAGAGATAGTAAAAGAAAACATATACGGCAGCATACTAGTAACCTCAATAAAAGGAATAGAAGGAAGGAAACATCTACAAACAAGTCATGAATAATATACAACATGAAGGAAAAACCCAAATTATTCAATCAACAGTTAAAAAGGAGGCTAAGAAATGAAATAAGTTCCCAACGAGCATTCATACACCCAAGGGATACCTATAAGTGAAAACAAACTCCTCGACCATCCATACAATCGAATAATACAACCAGTAAACCAAGATAGAAGTACACAAATAATATGATATGAAGCTAGTAAAAATGTATATTCTCCTCCTCTGGTACTCGTAGGTCCAACAGGCAGGACCTATCGAAGGCCTTTACTTGTATACATCTACTTCCCCATATACCCCCATAGGTTTTATCTCAATAGTATCAAATTTTATACCATTTCTCAGCCTTCACCGGTCTAAAATAGTGTAAAACTCGATTTAAAATTAGTCTAACTATGAATATCTATGTCCCCGCCCTCACTGAGTCTAGTATTATTTCAAAAATAGTGAATAAATTCTTCTTTAACTATTTATCATAGAAAACTAGTAAAATTGTTACTTTATACTCAATTTTGATATCATAATACTGAAAATAGGCTCACACGGCCATGCAAAGTTTCAAAATCAATGATGTTGCTACCTTGGATACAAAATAGTAGAAATCAATGCATAAAAATCAATTTTGATGAAGATGTAGTGCACAACCACAATAAAAGGATCACAGTCACTCTTGTCGGCCCTGCACATGCTCTGTATCACTACAATAAACTAGGAACTAACTAGTCGATGTTCGAGACTCATGGATATTTGCAATAATTCCACCATCTATGTCTCAGAGTCAATAAAGACCACACAAAGTGACAATATAACTAGAATCGTAATGTAATACCAAAAAAAAAGCCAATAATCAAACTAAAGAATCGGATAGGGTCAGAGTTCTTAATCCTAAAAAAACCTCCCCCAAGGATATCTAGTTAATACCATTATTTCAAATATAAACCCAATCTGAGATTAGTGAGCCATAGCCTATCTGAGGACCGAAGAGCAAGCTTGTAAATAATAAGAAAATAGTTTAGTCATCTTCAAAATGCTCCAAACAAATTTGTACGAATACGAAAATAGTAATCTAAATATTAATAGGAGTCAAATGATACCCATAAAGCTAAGATTGTAGTCGGGGTCAAAAGATGAGTTAAAATGAGCCCAGTACTCCAAAACTTCAAACAAAAGGTATCAACGCATTCCTCTTATTATTAGAAACTTATACCCAAAATTGCAGTAGAAACGATCTAAGAACAAGCTAAAAATAATGATTATCATGAAGAATGAAGTTGATGAAATTTAACAAATTAGGGATGAATTCAATGAAATTAGAGCAAAAACTTACTAATAATTGAAGAAAAGATGAATAAATGTAATTTTCAGCATCCCCAAGGTCATATGCAACACCCTAAGATTTATCAAAAGAGGAAATTTGAGTTTAACGCGATAAAATGGTGAAAATAAAAGATAAGTCAGATTTAGAACTTATATAATGCTAGATAGACAGTACCTCGAGATCGTGACACTATTCACCACAATCACAAAGAAATATTTTTGAGAAATCGCAAACATTGCGATTGTGAGGTGTTAACCTCAATCGCAATGAAGGATTTTGATCAACAAGTCCAGTCAACCCTTCGCAATCGAGAATGTGAAAATGTGATCGCATAGAAGGGAAATTATACCCTCTGCAATCGTGATGGACCAGCCACAATAGCGAAAAGGAAAGTCCCTGGCACAAGATAACAACAAAAATCAGCCAAGTTGGAAACTTGAAAATGATGCTCGGGTTCAGTTCAGAAACCAATGAACACAAACCAAATATGTTACCTATATAAAAGAGATAATTTAGACTCTACGAAGCTAACGAAATTTTGATAGAGATCATTTAGGTGAAATTTTAAATAAATTCAACCCTTGGCCTAAATATCTAAAATTTCAACCGAGTATCAAAATAAGCCCAGCTAGTCCAGGACCCGAATAAACGACTTGCCTAATCCAAATTTGATATTTCAGAGCTAATAGCGTAGTCAAATTTTTAGTTTGAGACTCAAATCATAAAAAATTTATAAAAAAAAAACGTTTAAAATCCAAGACATTAAAACACATAAAATCAGATAAAATCACAACGAAGGTTCACAAACAAGTAGTCTGTCTAGACCAAAATTCATGTTCCGGAGCTAACAGAACTGTTGAAATTCAATTTCGAGTTCGCTTTTGAGGAATGGTGATTGAAGTTAACTATTTCAACATTAAGGCTCTAAAATAAGGAACTGGACATAACGACCAATTGAACGACCCAAAGTTCGAACCACCGGTCACGCTAAGTCATTAATGACTTGAAGCCGCTATAGGAAATCTCTATGATGAAAAAAAAGTGCTATAAAATAAAATGACCCTGAGGGTAATTAAAAAAATCTTTGGGTTTGATATAATAATTATATGTACAAATTTAATGTGCCAAATTTGATCAACATTCAATGAAATCTGGTTATACACAATTATTGCACCGTGTTTTACCATTTTTTCCTTTATATTTTTTTCCGAATTTTTTTTGTTGAAATTTCATTGGATTATTTTTTTATTGGAAATTATTTTCAAATTTGAAAACATCCTCATCCCCCCTCTTTAGCATTTTTCGGCTAAGGGAGTTGTGAGGGAGACGATTCTAGTAGTAATGCTATAAAACTCCCTATTGAAGACCACCAATTTAAAAACACAGAATATATCAAAATTTATATTAACATCCTTTTTTATTTATTTACATTATTACATTGACACCAATTACATAGGTACTCTATTATTTCCCAACGACCTCTTTTTTTCTGATGTATGTTGCTCTATGACCGTTTTGAACATTTTATCGAATTAATGTATAGAGAATATATGTATAAATAGTGTGTATATATATAAAAAGATATTGATAACCATATATATAATACGTATATAAGAAAACTGGAGGAAACTAAATAATTGAGAACACAGAGTTCATCCCAAGATTCATTCTATTTGTTTCACTAGTCAACAATGTAATCACATGTATATGAACACGAACTACATCGAAATAGTCATTGTTTTATAATCATACCTATTATAGAATTGTTCCAATTTTTTGGAGAAGAAGCATTTACTCTTCACAATAACATTCAAGAGAGAGAGAGAGAGTGTGTGTGTGTTTCTGTTTTTAGGAATAAAAAGTATGTTTCTTTTTTTAGTTTTTCATTTTTTATCTTTTCTAAACAGACATAACTCTTCAGATTATTTTCCAAAAGACATGTATTTTCTCTCCTTTTTACTATTATTATTATTAATAGATATATAATACATAGTTATATATAATTTCTCTAGACATGGACTGGGGTTGATCTACATGGGTGATCCATTTTTAATTTACATACATACATATATATATATATAATTTCTCTAGACATGGATTGGAGTTGACCCACATGGGTGATCCATTTTTAATTTTCAACATTTCCGACTCACACATGATGGGTTAACTCTCATTCCTTTTCTGCAACTTTCATACTGGACAACTAGACCATGTGATCAGTGCATACTTCAAGAGTTTCATTGCTATACATCAGTTAGAAATGTATAGCATCTCGATCAATGAAACTTAGAGTAGATTATAGAATGTAGTACATTAGATCATTTATCACATTTACATCTCAACATCTTTTTTATCGTAATTTGAGTTCATCATTATGTTCTTGCATCAAAAATAAACATACAGGGTCGACCGATAAACACAATTAAATGTGATAATACTTAATGATCTTCTTCATATCGTGAATCTTTTAATCCTAACATGATATGCTTTTCTAGAAATATCCCGCCGGACCGAATATACATGATCTCTTGGCAACATACTAAGATAGCAAACTTCAAGCAGAATCTCAAGAAACTGGCCAAAGTCATAAGGTACAAAGAGAAATCACTAATAATTTTTAGGGCTTCACACGATATCAAGTAGAGATTAAACTCGAATCACATCTATAGGTCATTTTATGCATACATGGTATGAATCACGTACAACGGTATTTACTCCTTTCTCGCCAAGCATATGTCTTTTGAAAAATTAAATATTGTGCAGATGATAGTTCAAAAAACTCATGTCTAACTTTGAGTTCAAAAATCTACTCATACATTTTAACCATCAGAACTCATATCTGGCATTAAGACAGACACCTAAAAATTAATCAAACATGATTAACCATAAAACAAACAACATTTATGTTATAAAATTCAAGCTCTCTATTATTATTATCACTTCTAACTATAATAAGTTTATAATTATTTCATATGTGTTATCACCTAGACAATAGAGTAGATTGCCCGTGTGAATAGGTCAATTATTTTGACTTTCTGACAAACTTACATGTATATGAATTAACAAGATCGAACAACTTAGGCATTAACTAACATTTTTTCTCAAAATATAATTTTATGTTAACAAAGGAAAATCTTAACATACAGATGCATTATCACTATGCAAACTCAAGACTTACCATATACAATAGATCTTATAAGATAGTGATGTGTAAAATGCATTTTATGTTCACCTTTATTTTTTTTGTACACAAAAATGTCTCTAGTACAAAATATACTTAATATCAATATGATTAGTCTTTAAATGGTACTTGAGAATTTTGTGTAATCAATTGGTAATTGACTATCATACTTGATGGTCACTAATTCAATAGAACTATCAAAATATACTCAAATAAAGATGGTTGAACCAAACAGCTTCTTGCACAATTGTTCATAATATTACAGATTCAACTCATATTTTGAATATGGCTAATGATTATTTCTTGATACTTGACAATATGTATGATACATTGTTTATCAAGAAGGGAACACCTAGACTTGAATTTTCTCTTTTCATCTAAATTTCTTTCTGAATAATTATAAGTATAGCCTTTGAATTGCATGTTCTTTTCTCGATATACAAGGAATAACAAATTGTGCTTTCAGATACCTATGTATCAGTTTAACTATTTTTCAAATGTTCTTCTCCTCAGTTAAATTGATATTTACTAACTAACCCAACGGTATGACAAGTATCGAGTCTAGTACACATCCTAAATACATTAGATAATAATGGAGTTAGCATAAGGAATTTATTCTCAGTTGTTCCTTCTCTTGTTGAATCATTCTTTGACTTAAATGTGTTGCCCTAAAAATAAGAGTATTTATGGTTTGAAGATGACTTATGTAATTGTTTAAAAATTTTATCAACTAAAAAAATTCTTGTGGAGAGAACACGATATCTTTGAACAGTTGCTTAAAATCTTAATTGCATAATACTCCCCCTTCCAAAATACTTGTCATGTTTTGACTTTTATAAGTCAATTTGACTAATCTTCAAAGAAAAATAAAATTAGATTAATTTAGTATTTTAAAATTAAAATTTAGATATTCATAAACTATACGAAAATTACTATAAGTTATAATTTTTTTTCAATAATATAAAAAAATTACATCTTAAAATGATGGTTAGAGATTGTATTTTTTGACTTTTAGAAAGGGAAGCATGAAAAGTATTTTGGGGCAGAGGGAGTACCATATACCATATATCATATGGTTAAGTTTGCGAACTCATATTCCAAATAACTTTATGACTCAAAAAAATGTAACCAACTTCCACTTAGTTTGATTTCACTAACTCCAAGTTTAACTTTCATTACATTAATTATTTATCCTTAGTAGAGTATTAAAGAGCCTTGTTGAAAACTTGTGACTCATTATATTGTCTGGAGTAACTATAAATATTTTTCCTCCAATCCTAAATCGATGAGGGAAAAAGTAAGTTCTAATTACTAATTCGTTAATTACTCCTACTGGGACTAATAATATTCAATAAATATTTCTTGGATGATTATATTAATGTGATTGAAATAAATTCCTAATCACCAACTGATTCCATCAAATTTATTTAAATTTTTATAGCGAAAATAAATTTGACCCACAATTTCAATGAAGAGACAAGTCTTTGCTTATGTCACTCTACTTAGGAAACTAGTCCATTACATGATCCAAATTGAGTTACAATATCTAGATATTCACTTATAAACATACTTCATTTTGAACTGTGAAGAGTATCATGATTAAACACCCACTAGAACTAATATTCCTCGGTTGTCACCTATCCATAACTTATAAGGAGAAAAAGTAACTAACTTTGGAGGACTAGGTCATATATAAGTTAGACTAAATTAATTGCAATGTTCTTAGTTATGAGAACTCAGAGACATATCTAGCCTCTTAAGAACCTCTTGCTCTTCTGAACATGCTTTATTTGCATGACTATTGATAAGTTAATAAAAAACCTTACCCAGATATGAGCTCTGCGAAATGCTCCGTCTTCGGTATGAATGGTCAGCGATGACTGCCTGCAAAACAAAGCCCAGGGTGGTCCCCGGGGTAGTTCTCTGATGCTTAAGTCAGTAAGCAGATAATCAGAGATTTCCAAGAAATATGT
>JBDJHY010241245.1:0-10837 GCA_039654485.1 Withania somnifera
GTTTCAAAATTCCTAACACACTATTCAACCCCCCTTCTAGTGTGTTGCGCACTCATAAAATTATACAACAATTTTAAGCTGGATGGGAGTTGTGTGGGAGGTGGTATGACTTTGTGGTGCAAAGTTCCTCTGGGTAATTCTCGTTGTTTTCATCTCTTTAATGTTCATGTGAAAAGTTTAATTTCCTTACTTATGTACTTGATTTATTCCTCATTCCTCTATCATTTTGAGATGAATCTTGTACCATGCGCTCCCCCAGCTTAGCACTACACGTTGTTACCCTTGGTTTATTTTTTAGGGCTGTGGGGCCCACGGGTCCATTTTAGGCTCAGTTTTTGGCCCAGTCCAGAATTTAGTGTAATTAGTACTGTTAGACTCATACTGATCCATGGATTCTTATTTCAACAATTTTAGAGTCGTTGGAGACCATTTGCTATCAGTTGGAATGATTTGGGGATTTACAGTGCCTTAATCATCGAACGACAAGTAGGCTCTATAGGGCTTTTTATGGGCGCATCTTTTATAATTGTACGGAATAGCATTTGTGGGTTAGGTTTTCTAGGTTTTTACCATGTACTTGGACTACTTATCATCCCATTCCAGTTCTTTCCCCTAGTTGGCATTTAGTGTAATACGATACCGGTGACCTAGTATTAGCTCTGTGATGGATTTAGGGTGACTATGGAAGTGGTAGAACGATGATGCTTGGGTTGGTTTTGGGTTTTGCCCTTTAGTTTGGGCTGGTGTATTGTGCTGCTATTTGTAGCTTAGTTGCGCATGTGCAGGGTATAGGTTAGTTATAGAAATTGTTGTGTTGTTGCATTCTTCTATGAGAGAGTGAGCCGCAAGCTCCGTTCTGAGAGTGCACTTGGGGCTACGACCAGTATCACCCGTTGACTATCGATTCGTAGAGGCTAGTTACTTGATATAATAATAATAATAATAATAATAATAATTAATAATTACATAAAATGTAATAACATGGAACTTTCTGATAATACTATAAGTTAATGGATCTTTAAACCATTTCAGACTTGGTGGTGTGCCGAGCACCCGATACTACCCTCTCTACTTCTTTTAATTTAGGATTTACACCCTGGCATTGGGTACTATCATTTGAATACTTATACTGGGACTTGAGCCCAACTTCTTCGGTAGTGAGTATAGGTGCTGACACTTGAGTTCGTCATCGTACCATAGTGAGTACAACTTTTCTATACTTATCACACATGTTGATTTGGAGACCATGATGATTGTGTTATCTTAAGGACCTTAGTGATACTATTGTATTGAGGCATGGGATGTCTTGAGTTCCAGATTACGATACGATGAGACTGTTATTCTGAGGCATTGGTTTCCTGATTAAGAGACTACCTGAGGCTTTTTGGTTTGGGATGTGAGATTACAGTGGCGTTAGAGTTTGTATGTAGTAGGAGTACCCCCATGGACCTTGTCTATGGTCTATGAATATACAAGGAATTAGGGTTAGCCCATTCATAGGTCCTACCTACTGGGCCTACGGGTACCGGAGGAGGAACATACACAAGATCTTTGACCTCATTGTGTATTTACTTTTTTGTACTTGTTTGCTTCAGTGTACCACCGGTAGTATGGGATGCCGACAGAAGAGCGTGACTTCTGTGTATGCTTCCATCCTTATGGGGGGTTGGCAGTGTTAATTTACTTACTCCGTTTTTGTAATCACTAGTTATTCTAGTCCTTACTGTTGTATCATCTTATACTGTGGGTTATTTGTGCATTGTGCTATTTGTTTTATCATCCCCTTTTTATATCTTGAGGTTAGTGGCATATCGTACATATTCCCTTATTGTCTGCTTTATTCATTCTCCTATTGTTTACTGTTATTATTTTGGTATTTTTGCAAGGACCTCGGGTACATTCTTTTCTTCTTGCTTTAGATCCTGTTTTGTATTGTAGCTAGCGATGCCATACTATACCTTTCTTCTTTCTTCCTATCTGAGTAGCTAGCTTCTGTGATGACTTATTTGCTTCTGCGACCTTACTTTCTTATATTCCTGTTATTTAGTGCTTTTATATTTGTTATGCCCCTAGTGGGCCCTCGAAGCTTACTGGGTACTGGTTGCTTTGGCGACTTGTACTCATACTACACTTTGTTCCCCTGGTGCAGGTCAGAGTACCAGGGCCTGATGTTGTTTCATGAATTGCCGTTCGTGCCTTCTTGCTATTGATTTTAGAGATACAGGGTGAGCTTTGACATCCAATTATTCCTGCTCTTCAGATTGTATTTTTCCACTTTTGCATATTCAGAGGCATGCTTGTATTATAGACTTTTACCTGTATTCTGTTCTTAGTAGCTCGGTATTCATATACATTGATACCATGTCTTGGGAGTTTTGTTGATTCTATTGTATTATTCCACTGTTTTAGCTATGTGTACTTTTGTTATACCTTATTTATTGTACTTGTGCATCTAGTTTTGATATATTAGTCCTGCACTTTAGCTTCGAGCTACTGAGTTGGTTCTCCTACTGGTTGGATAGTAGTAGGTGCCATCATGATCCAAGGAATTGGGTCATGACAGCTTGGTATCAGAGCTCTAGGTTCGTTTGGTGTCAGTGTACAGAGACAATGTCTAGTAGAGTCTTGTAAAACAGCGCTGAGACATCCGTGGCTTATCTTTTGGAAGCTATGGTGGCATGTAGAAATATGACTCTCATTTTGAATCTTGTGTCATGCGTATATCCTATATAGTTTCTCAAAAGTTCTTATTTATTGTCCTCACTCTGTTATAGATATTGCGTACACTATCGTCTTCACTAGATACCGACGAGCCCTCCAACTCATCAAGTTGAGATACATCTAAAGTTCCTATAATAGTGCCTATGGGGGTGACGATTCTGATTTCTACTTTAGATATCCCACCAGTTCCTCCCACACATGCTCCAGTACCTGCTCCATCGTCTACTCTAGATATCCGTACTATCCTCTGGTAGTTACTCAATACTTATGAGGCTCCTCCTACTGACGGGGCACAGACGTCTACCCAGGAGGTAGCCTTGGGTGCTTCTACTTTAAGGGTACAACCTGCAACTATAGTTCCCCCTCCAGCTCTGCCAGTTCATCTAGTATTTCCATTTCAGTTAGCAGCAGCTCCCCTACCGGCTCAGCTTTTGACTATTCCAGTTGTTGCTCCTATTGTTGCACCTCAATCGGTGATGACAGATTTTGAACAGAAGCTCCTGACCAGACTCTTGAGATTGGATCCCTCTCATTTCACTGGAGTTTTGGGGGAGGATTCCCATGAGTTTGTTGCTGAGTGTGAGGGGAGGTTGAGAAACCTCGATATTTTGGAGACTATGGAGTAGCCTACACTACATATCAGATATGTGGTATATGTAAGCAGTGGTGGAGAGCTTTCACAGTTTGTAGGCCAGCAGGATTGTCTCAGCTGACATGGGGTGAGTTTTATGAAATCTTCATGAGGAAGTTTGTATCTAGGGTTGAACGTAAGCGCCTGAGAGAGGAGTTTAGGAGGTTAGAGCAGGGAATGATGTTAGAGTTGGAGTACGAGGCCCATTTGCATCAATTATCAGTGTATGGTGTTAAGTTCATGTCTATTGAGACAAAGAGTCCTCCGATTTGCCTTTGGTTTGAGGGACAGACTTCACTATAAAGTTTCTTTTTTGGTGTCATATGACTGACCATTTCAAGCATAGTAGAGCATTCTCATTCCATGGAAGCCCTCTATTATGAGTCACATCAGCACAACAACTAAAGGTAGTGGCAGCAAGGTGGTTTCAGTGAGTTCCCAATCTAGGGGCCTTAGTCACTAGCAGTATGTTCAGGGACAGTTTAGCAGGCCAGTTCAGGCCTCACTTTCAATTTCAGGACCTCCCTAGCAGATTTTTCTTGCACCTTCTCCAGGGCAGTCTCTACGAGGTTCTAGGTCTTCCTACCGTGGTGGTTAGTCTGGTTTTAGTCATGGTTCTCGTTAGGGTGGGCCATTAGGGACTTGCTTCGAGTGTGGGTTTGTTGGTAATTTTGCTAGAGCCTGCCCCCAGCGGGGTACTTTTTAGCTTTTCCCCTACTGTTTAACCCCTGAGATCAATGCTACCACTAGCTAGAGGTGGGGCACATGGTGGTTCCTATGGTGGAGTCTAGAGTGGTAGGGTCAGTGGTCACAGTAGAGGTCGTCTTGGTAGTGATCGCCAATTATATATTATACCAGCTAGGACAGAGGCGGAGGCCTCAGATGTTGTGATTACAGGTATGATTTCTATGTGTTCTAGATCTGTATTAGCCATGTGTAACCTTGGATCCACTTGTTCGTATTTTTCTACTTATTTTGTACCTATATTGGAGCTATCTAGTGAGATATTATCTATGCCTATGCTTGTAGCTACCCCGGTAGGGGATTCTTTAGTAGTAGATCGGGTTATCAGATCATGTTTGGTTTTTATGGGTGGATTGGATACTTCGGATGACCTATTATTGCTAGATATGGTTGATTTTGATGCTATACTGGGCATGATCTGGTTATCCCCTCATCATGTGGTTTTGAATTGTTATGCCAATACCTTTACCTTAGCCGCGTCTCGTGCATCTCCGATTGTGTGGCAAGGTTTTAGTAGCTGCAAAATGATATGGATCATTTCCTTCCTTCAGGCTAGGAGGTTAGTGAAGAGAGGGTTTTTGGCTTATTTATATTATGTTCACGACGTTTAAGCTGATACTCCTACTCCCGAGTCTGTTCTAGTGGTCTTTGAGTTTTGAGACATGTTTCTGACCGACCTACCAAGCCTTCCACTCAAGTGGGATATTGATTTTGCCATTGACTTAGAGTCAGGCACCAGACCCATTTAGATTACTCCTTACCGCATGGCTCCTACAAAGTTGAGAAAGCTAAAGGTTCAACTCTAAGATTTGTTAGATAAGGGTTTGTTCATTTGAGTGTTTCTCCTTGGGGTGCACCAGTTTTGTTTGTTAAGAAGAATGACGGTTCATTATGGATGTGTATTAACTACCTGTAGTTGATCTAGGTTATAGTTAAGAACATATATCCAATGCTGAGGATTGATGATTTATTCGACGAGGTTCAGGGAGCGAAAGTGTTTCTAAGAGAGACTTGAGGTCAAGATACCATCAGTTGAGGATTCAGGTAGAGGACATCCCACAGATAGCATTCAGGGAACGATACGACCATTATGATTTTTTAGTTATATCTTTCGTGTTGGCCAATTCCCCAACCGCGTTTATGGACTTGATACATAGGGTGATTAAGCCTTACTTACACTCGTTTGTGATTGTGTTCATCGATGACATTATGGTGTATTCACGAAGCACATTTGAACATGAGCAGCACTTTATATTGATACTCCAGACATTGAGCGAGCACCGATTTATGCCAAGTTCTTAAAGTGTGAGTTTTGGTTGAAGCCTGTAGCATTTCTAGGACATGTGGTATCCAAGGATGGGCTAATGGTTGACCCAACAAAGATTCAGGTAGCGCATGATTATCCAAGACCGACGTATCCTACTGAGGTTTAGATCTTTGTTGGGTTAGCAAGTTACTACAGATGATTTGTTTAGGGGTTCTTATTGATTGCGGTGCCTTTAAATAGGCTGACTAGGAAGGATGTAGCCTTGCAGTAGTCTGAGGATTGTGAGTTGAGATTTCTGAGGCTTAAGGAGTAGTTGACTTTAGTGACAATTTTGACGTTGCCAGTTGAGTATCAAGGTTTCTCTATGTATTGCGATTCTTCTGATATTGGCTTGGGTTGTGTTCTAATGCAACAATGCTAAGTTATTGCTTATGCGTCGAGGAAGTTGAAGATTCATGAGCGTAACTACCCCCACTTATGACTTGGATTTGGCAGCGGTAGTATTTGCGCTCAAGATTTAGAGACATTATCTGTATGGGTAAGCGTGAGATTTATACTAACCATATAGCCTTCGGTACATTATGAGCCAGCGAGAGCTCAATTCCAGGCACCAGAGGTGGATTGAGATACTGAAAGACTACGATATTACCATTCTTTACCATCCAAGAAAGGCTAACATTATGGCGGATGCCTTGAGCTAGAAGGCGGTCAATGTGGGCAGCTTGACAACCTTTAGCTGTTTCGAAGAGGCCGTTGGCACTAGATGTTTTTTCCTTGGCTAGTTAGTTGGTTAAATTAGATTTAACAGACCCCAGGAGGGTTTTGGATTATATTGAGGTTCGATCTTCCTTGTTAGATCAGATTTGACAAAGGTAGTTTGAGGATCAACACTTGGTTTCCCTCCGTGATCAGGTTTTAGCTAGAGAGGCTGATAGTGCTTCTATTGATTTAGATGGATTTCTTCGGTGTGAAGGTTGCATTTGTGTACCGCATGTCAGTGAGTAGGTTCAAATGATTTTTTATGAGGCTCACAACTCCAGATATTTGATTCACCCAAGTGCAGCTAAGATGTATCACAATTTACGACAGTTGTATTGGTGGAGTGGATGAATATTGATATTGCAAATTATATGTCCCAGTGTTTGAACTTCTAGCAGGTTAAGTTCGAGCACCGACTTCAGGTGGTTTGATTCAGAGACTTCTCATTCCAACCTAGAAGTTGGAGCGTGTGACTATGGACTTCATTTCAGGGTTGCCACAGAGTAGAGGTCATGCCATTCTATGGATTATTGTTGATAGGATAACTAAGTCAGCGTACTTCATCCCTTCTCATTCTTCGTACAGTGTTGAGTGTCTGGCTCATATCTACATCCATGAAGTGGTTCAGTTGCACGGGATTCCTATGTCTATTATTTCTGATCAAGGCACGTAATTTACCTCATAGTTTTATAGGTCTATTCAGTGAGATTTGGGTACTGAAGTTTTGTTGAGCACAACCTTTCACCCACAGATTAATAGTCAGTCCGAGCGGACTATTCAGGTGCTAGAGGATATGTTGAGAGCATGTATATTAGACTTTGGGGGTGCAAAGGATCAACATATAGCATTTCTAGAGTTTTGATATAATAATAGCTACCTTCAGTATCCAGATGGCACCATTTGAGGTCTTGTATGGCAGGCAATGCAAGTCGCTGATTGGCTTGTTCGACAGTTTTGAGGCTAGAGTTCAAACTTTAGATTTGTTGTGTGATTCTCTTGATTAGGTCTGGTTGATTTAGGATAGGTTGCGGGAAGCACAGAGAATGTAAAAGAGCTACGTAGACTATACTTTGTGCCTTAGAGTTTGCAGTTGGTGACAGAGTCTTTCTGAGGGTGTCTCCCCTGCGTGGTGTGATGAGGTTTGGTAGGCAGACAAGCTTATCCCCTGGCATATTATACCCTTTGAAATTTTAGAGATCATTTGGCCTTGCCTCCTATATACTTAGCTATTCATCCGACCTTTTATGTTTTAATATTGCAGTATTATTTTCCTGATGAGTCTCATATTCTTTGTAAGGGTTTAGTACAGTTGGATGAGAGATTGTCTTTCATTGAGGAACTGAATGTAGTTTTGGATAGGGATGTTAGGAGATTGAGGTCCAGGGAGATCCAATAGTTAGGGTGCAGTAGAGGCATCGTCCGTTTGAGGAGTCTACTTGGAAGATCAAGAGTGAGATGCTGGCACAGTACCCACAGTTGTTTGAGTCATCAGGTACCTTGTCTCTCTCCTTTCCATGCTTTTACTTGACTTTTGAGGATGAAAGTACTTTTTAGTAGTGGATTTTGTAATAACCTTGTGGTCATTTAGGTTTTTTATGCGTTATTTTTGTTTTAGAATTTTTCGGTAGCTGCCCCCGGTCATTTGTGACATACTAGGACCAGTAGTCCGGCTCCCTAGCGGTTTGATTGAGATTTATCTCACTTTTCCTATTTTAGACTTTGAACTTAGGTACTCATTGACGTATGTCAACTTTCCTTCAAAATGCTCTTGTAATCGAATTTCAATAGTTCCAATAGCTCCGAAATGCCGACTTTGGTCTAGATGGACCTTAAGTTTGTGTTCTAGGGTTTTTGTTTTGAGTTTAAGTTATTTTGTGGAACTTTAATTCAACCAAGGCTCATTTCAGAGCTTGGGTGGTATTTCAATGATTGTATCGAAATTCCAACATTTCCATTAGCTACAAAATGGTGATTTTAGGCTAGTAGGGTTATTATTTCGCTTCTTGGGGTGTCCAAGCTCGTTTTGGGATCATTTGTGGAAAATTGGAAAATTTACTCTTTTGATTAGTTTGGGTTCGGGGCTCCTTTTCTCTCAAACGACCTTGGTTGGTCGTTTCATCAATTTTTTTAAGTCTGGAGTGTTTCTTACTCTCAAAATGCATGTTTGGTTTGGTGGAATTGTACTCAGAATACTCGTTCTAGGCCTCTCGGAGTTTTTAATTTGAGTTGTGTAAAGTTGCAGGTCCAGGTCACACAGCTACCCTTGAGTCGCACCAACATATGTCGCCCCTGCGACCATGGCTTCACACAGGCAATGTTCGCCCCAGCGACCTTGGCTCGCCCTTGAGAAGTTCGCACTAGTGGCCATACACAGTTTTAAGAGGGGTTTTCTCCTTCATTCTATTTCATTTCTTTTCGTCAAATCCTCCATAGCTGTGACCTTAGGGGATGAGTTTGGGTATTTTAAGTTGGGGGAGTGTTAGGAGTTAAGTGGGAGGTAGTGTGACCCCGTGGTGCAAAATTCCTCTAGTCAATTCTTGTTCTCTTCGTCTCTTTTAGTGTTCGTGTAAAAAAATTAATTTCCTTGCTTGTGAACCTGATTTTGTCTCTCGTTCATATATCTTTTTTAACTCAATCTTATACCACAAATTCCTCGGTCTGAGCTGTACACGTTAGTACCTTTGGTTTATTTTTCGGGAATGTTAGGCCCGCGGGTCTGTTTTAGGCCTAGTTTTCGACCAAATCGGAATTTAGTATAATTAGTATGGTTAGACTCTACTGATCCCTGGATTCTTATTTCACTAGTATCGGAGCCATTGGAGACTGTTTGCTATCAGTCGGGATGATACTTGGGCAGTACGCTAATCGTTAGACTACAGGTAGGCTCCATAGGTCTTTCTCTGGGCATATAGATTTCATAATAGCATCCCTGAGTTTGGTTTTCTAGGTTGTTACCATGTTCTTGGACTGCCTCTTCGTCCCATTCGCGTTCTTTCCCCTGGTTAGCACTTGGTGTATTACGACACCGGTGACCTAGTATTAGCCTTGTGATAGCTTTAGGGTGACTCTGGAAGTAGCAGAACGCTGATATGTGGGTTGGTTTTGGGTTATTTCCCTCGAGCTTAGCCTGGTGTATTATGCTGCTAGTTGTAGCTTAGTTGTGCTTGTACAGGGCATAAGTTAGCTCTAGATATTGTTGTGCTGTTACATTCATTCTACGAGAGAGAGAGCCACAAGCTCTGTTCTTAGAGTTCATTTGGGGCTGCGGCCAATATCACTCGTTGACTATTGAGCCGTGGAGGTTGGTTACTTGATAGCATAATAATATAATAAACAGTGACATAAAACGTAATAATATGGAACTTTATAATAATAATATATGTAAATAGATCTTTTAACCATTTTAGACTCAGTGGTGTTTCGAGCAGCCAATACTACCTTTCTACTTGTGTTAGACCAGACTTTACATCCTGGCACCGAGTAATATCATTTGACTACTTATGTTGGGACTTGAGTCTAACTCCGTTTGGTAGTGAGTACAACCGTTGACATTTGAGTCCATCACCGTACGTTAGTGAGTACAACTTTTCTACACCTACCATACCTTTTGATGTGGAGACCTTGATGATATTGTTATCTTGAGGACCTTGGTGATACTACTGTATTGAGATGAGGGGCGCCCTGCGTTATCGAGATTACGGCATGATGAAACTATTTTTCTGAGGCATTAGTTACCCGATTAAGAGACTCCCTAAGGCTCTTTGGGTGAGGATGTGAGATTATGGTGGTTCTAGAGTTTGTACGTGGTGGGCATACCCACATGGACCTTGCCTCTGGGCTACTGCGATTGGCGGAAGGGTATAGGTCGGAGCAAGTATATACGGTGAATTAGGGTTAACCCTTCCATGGGTCTTACCTACTAGGCCTACGGGTACCGGAGGAGGAACGCACAGGATCTTTGACCTTATTGTGTGTATTTACTTTTATGCACTTGTTTGCTTCAGTGTAAACCCACTAGTATGGGATGTCGATGGGTGAACTTTACTTTTGAGTACGTTGCCTTTTTTATGGGGTTTGGCAGTGTTAATCTATTTACTGTATTTCTGTATTTACTGTTTACGGTAGTTATAGTCCTTACTTTCGTACCTTCTTACACTGTGGGTTATTTGTGCTCTATGCTATTTGCTTTATCATCCCCTTCTTATGTCTTGAGGTTACAGGTATACCATCCATATTCCCTTATTGTCTGCTTTATTTGTTCTCCTATTATTTACTGTTATTATTTCTGTATTGTTGCAAAGACCCCGAGTATGTTCTTTCCTTCTTGCCTGAGATTCTCTTTTGTGTTTTAACTAGTGATGCCATGCTCTACTTGTCTTCTTACTTCCTATTTGAGTAGCTAGCTTCGGTGATACCTTAGTTGCTTCTATGACCTTACTTTCTTGTATTCCTGTTATTTAGGGCTTTTATGTTTGTTATACGCCTAGTGGGCCCTCAAAGCCTACTGAGTACTGTTGCTTCGATGACTTGTACTCATACTACACTTGTGTTCCCCTGGTGCAGGTTAGAGTTGTTGCGATCCAAATGCCCACGCAAGTGTACGCGTTCGTACAAGTAATACAGTAGCTCTTTCGAGCCGGATATCGTACCCACATGGACTTGTAATTAATTGAATCTCGTTGTCAAGTTATAAAAGGGTTTAAGTCTTTGTCTCG
>JBDJHY010241256.1:0-10837 GCA_039654485.1 Withania somnifera
GACAACGACCTTTTAAATTCTTACCCTTCATGACCTTGAGCCTGACCATTACGATCGTGATGACCAAAGATCCTGAGCCCCGCATATCAACCATTTTCCACGTGATTGTGAAGGATAATTTCTTGGCAGTATATATAATTCTGCTCCTCGAGGTTTTCTCTATTTTCCCATATCATTCTCTCTTAAATTCTTCCATGATCTTTGAAACCTCAGCATAATTTCCTTGAAAGTGTTTGGGCTGCATAATTCGTGTTCCTTACAATAATAAGTAAGCTTCTTTTTCTTCAATTTCTCTGAGAATGGTGTTTTCCACCATTAATGGCATGTTTTTCAAACACATAATTCTAGTTAATTCTCCATTTATTAAGCTTGTGTTGGATTGTTATGGTGCATTGAGCTCAATTTCACTCCTTAATTGATTTTTCATTTGCCTTCTGGTATGTAATCTTCGTTATCTCGTTAAAAAGTTTTATTAAATTTTGCATTTTATTTTAATTCTTTTTTGGTCATTTTGATGCCCTTACGACACTCGAATTGTGATTATTTTTGAAGAATGAGTTCCTGATAATGTCGGAAACCCTGTGGTAAAGTTCATTTTCGTGCCAAACCAGCTAGTCCTTCGAGTTTTTCTTAGGCCCAATTTTTGGCCGACTATGAAACCTTGCGTGATTTATATTGTTGGATTTTGCTTGAACTGTAGATAACTATATCATCAATTTCAGAGTTGTTCAAGGTTGTTTGCTATAAGTCAAGCTGATATTCAGGAGTTGCAGCGCACTATTCACTGGATGACACGTAGGCTAAGTGGGGCTTACTCTGGGGATATAGCTTATGTAATTTTGTAAAATAGCATCTGAGGGTTGGGATTCTAGGTTGACATTGTGACCCTTGTTCATTTCTCCTATTCTACTTTGTCTCTTTTCTTTTGACGGTGTTCGGCGTAATACGATGCCATTGACCTTGTGAAAGCCTTGTGATGGTTGTAGGGTGACTCTGGAAGTAGTAGAACACTATTATGTGTGTTGGATTTTATGTTTTTCCTTTGGGTTGTCTTGTATTGTTAGTTGTAGCCTAGTTGCTTGTGTTATTGCATTCATACAGCATGAGAGTCGTCCAGCTCAGTTCTGAGAGTGCATTTGGGGTTGGGGCCTGATATCACCCATTTCTTACACTATAGGGCCTTGGAGGCCGATTTTTTGTATAAAAAGAACTAAAATGGCTAACACTGGAATAATATGGTGTTTTGTTAGAATAATAATAACATAATTCACTTTTCTATTCTTTTGACTCAGCCGTGTACGGAACACCCGTTACTACCTTTTTTCCTTGTTTTACACCAGGTTTCACACCTTGGCACCACATAATATTATTTACTAATTATGCTGGCACTTGAGTCCGACTTCGTCCGATAGTGAGTACAACTGCTGGCACTTGAATCCGACTTTATTTGGCAATGAGTACATCCTTTATGCACTTACCGTGCTTGTCGATTTGGAGCCTTGTTGATACTATTATATTAAGACATGGGATGCCCTGAATTGCTGAAATAATGGCACGGTAATACCATTATTTTGAGGCATTGTATGCCAGGATATGAGACTCCCTAAGACTCGTGATATTGGGATGTGAGGATATGATGGCGCTATAGATTTGTATGCAGATGGAATACCTCTATGGACCCTATCTCTAGGCTGCACATAAATGGAAGAGAGGTATAGGTTTGAGTAGGATATATAGGGTTAAGCCTTTCCATAGGTCCTGCCTGCTATGCCTATGGATATCGAAAGAGGACCGTGTGCAGGAATTGTGGCATTGCGTCCGTGTTTAGTTTTACACATTGGTTTGCTTCAGTGCACCCTCGGTAGTATGCGGATGCTGGTGGGTGAGCATGCCTTCTGTATACTCTACCATTCTTATAGGGCCTTGGTAGGGTTTTATTTGTTGTACCTCTTTACTTATTGTTAGAGCTTGTTATATTCTTTTACTTACTGATTATCCTTACTTGGAGGGTTAGTTGTGCGTGGATTTATTTTCTATATCATCCATTTCGTATCTTGAGGTCATCGGTAAACCGTCCATGTCCCCTTAGTACCTCTGCTATCTGTCTTGTTTGATTTTACTATTTCTATATATGTATTATTGTAAGGACCCCAGAAACGTTCTTTCTCTCCTACTTGAGTTCCTGTTCTGTGTTTTCTCTATCATTAACCATGCCCTATCTGGTTCCTTGCTTCCTTTATGTGTGGCTAGCTTTTCGTGCTGTATTTCTTGATTCTGTGACCTTATTTCTTGTATTCTAATTATTTAGGGGTTTTATATTTGTTATGTGCCTACTGGGACCTGAAAGCCACTAGGTAATTGTTGCTTCGGGACTTGTACTCATATTTCACTTGTGTTCCCTTGGTGTAGATCTGAGTACTAGAATCCAACGTTGATTAGCTGTCAGTTGTTCGTGCCTCCTCACTGCTTTTGCTTTTAGCGATATAGGGTGAGCTTTTGACGCCCTATTGTTCCTTCTCTATTCTGCTTTATATTTTGTATCTTTTGCATTTTGGAGACAAGCTTTGTACTATAGACCTGTACTTATACTCTGTTCTTAGTGGATCTTTATATACACTGATATCAGGTCTTGGGGAGATTTTTTGATTTTGTTTATGTTATTCCGCATCTCTGAATTCATCTACTTTCTTTTTACCTCATTTAATTGCACTTGGAGTCCGTTATTCGCATAGTAGTCCTCTGCTTTAGTTTGGGACTATAGGGTTGGTTCTCCTACTAGTGGGATATTAGGTGCCATCATGATCCGAGAAATCGGATCATGAAAAATCATTGAGTCTAAAACCAGTACAAATCATCAATGTCTAGCATCTTTCCTTCATCAAGTCTAGTCGTATCTTACAAATAATTGTTTTGTATCCAATTAGCCACTTATCATTGAAAACTGCTAAGAATCATCAATTCTTTCTCATTTTAATCTCATAATAACTAAAATGGGCTCACAAGGCCATGCAAGGTTTTGAAATTAGTGTTGTTGAGCTCTTGGTTATAAAATAATAGAAAAGATACATGAAAACCAATTTTCATGATGATGATTTGTACAACCATAAACAATATATCAAAACAAGTCCTACATGCCCTGTACATGCTCGATAACTACAACAATCATAACAATTCATGATATCTATGACTCACAGATATTTTCCATAAATTCCACCATCTATATTCTAGAGGAAATAAAGACAACACATGGTTGTAGGGTAATCTAAACTTTCAAATGTAACACCAAGGCATAAGCTAAAAAGTGGACTAAAGAAGCGGACATGGTTAGGGGTGCCAAACTTAAAAATTAAACCCAGAAATAGATATCTACCATAATTATTTTCCATATAAGTCAAGTCTTAGATAGATAATCCATAGCCTACCTGGCATCCATAGAACAACTCACAAATACTGAAATAAAGTATCCTAAACAGCTCCAAAATGCTCCAACAAATCTGAATAATCACGAAACTATAAAAATAATAGTCTATGTATTAAAGGTAATAAAATGATACCCATAAAGCTACAATTATAGACGGTGCTAAATTCCAAGTAACCATGGGCCTGCGACCCTAAAACTCGTTTCCCACATCATAGGAAACTCATACCCAAAATTTAGAGTTAAGAAGGGCAAGAAACAAACTAAAGTCAACGAAATTAAATAAAGAACAAACTTTATGAAATTTGGGGAATTTTTATAAAATTTGATGAAGTTTTAGTGAAAATATACCAATAATTGAATAACAATAGAAGATATATTTTTTCCAATGTCACATGAAAAATCCCAAGTCAAACAATTGAGAAAATTAAAGTTTTAAAGTGAAAGGATGAAGAAAATGGATAAATTTTTATGTTTCTAGGTATTTATATTCTGCTAGGGGATGTTCTTCATATTCACGTGGTTTGGGGTCGGGATCACATATCTGGAATAGAGGACTAATCGTGATTCCATGACAATACATCGTGATCACGAAGAGTAGGCTGGAAAAACGATGCAATCATATAGGAACCAACCTCAATTACAAATGGTATCAAGAAAATTTATTGAGATCGCGTGGAAAGAGGTCGCAATCGCAATGAACATTGGAGGTGTGCACCAGGAATAACTAAAACTTAGAAAATAATAAATGAGAAATTAATGAATAGAGTTCACGAAACACGTTCGAAATCGGATGAACACAAAATGACATTCCGTACTCAACAATGAATAAAATATTTTTATCTGAGATGTTATGTTGAAATGTTGTCTAAAGTCAACCCTTGGCCTAACTTTCCACAATTTCAATAGAGTACCAAAAATAAGCTAAGCTAGCTGAGGCCTGAACAAACAGCTAGCCTAACCCAAAATCAACATTCTAGAGCTGATGGAGCAGCCAAAATTTTAATCCAAGGCATACGAATAATGGCTAACGGTATTTCACATTCAATCGGAGTTGCCTTAGTTGGTTTCCGAAGGGTTTGATCAACAAAAGTCAACCTAAATCAAAATTTTGAACTCCAACAATCCAAAACACACAAATTTATACAAAATCATAACCAAGGCCTCTAAAAATGAACCAAGAGTCTTTTTAGACCAAAATCCATGTTCTGGAGCAAGAATCAATCAAAAATTAATTCTGAGTTATTTCATAGAATGTTAAATGAACTCAACGATTTCAATAGTTAAGGCTATATAATAGGGAATGAAAATAATAATCAAAAAAATAATGAATTGGGAACCAAATCGTCGATCTTGATAAGTCATAAATGACCTAGGGATGCTACAAGAAATATCTAATATGCAAAAAAAAAAGTGAAAAAATTGAAATGACCAAAAGGTTCATCACAATATCCACTGCTAAAAGACTTTCACCCTCAAAAGTTAGAAGAAGGAATTCATTAGAGCCACAAACAACTATAGCTATTGAGATATCAACTAACTCTCGATCTCCCAAGTAGCCTTTACCATGGGACAATCCTCCCACTCAACCTTAACCATAGGAATCTCCCTGGCCTCAATTTTCTCACATTGTTAGACAAACTGAGAACAGACTCCTCAACAACCGATAATCCCTCATTAACCTAAATAGAATCATATCGAAGAACATGCACTCATTTAGGGTATAGTGTTTCAATAAAATCACATAGAAGACCAGATGAACAGTAGAAAACATTAAAGTCAATGCTGAGTTATATGAAATGCTATAATACAACGGAGTATCTCAAAAGGAATAATATACCGGCTGCTGAGGTTTCCCCTTTTCACAAACCTCATCATGCCCTTCATGGGAGATACCCGTAAGAATACCCGATCACCAACATTAAACTCTGAAGCACGATAACGATGGTCTGAGTAACTCCTTTGTCTACTTTAGGATTCCAAAGGTCTATCCTGATTCAAGAAACTTTGTCTAAAGCATTAAAAAGTAGATATATGCTCTGAAATCTAGATTCAAACCCATTAAACCGACCAACCAATGATTGAAATTATCTACATAGAAAGCCTCAAAATGTTCTATATGGATACTCTAGTTGTAGCTGTATTTATAAGAAAACTCAATCGAGGCTAAGAGATAATCTCATGAACCACCAAAGTCAAGAACAAAAGACCGCAACATATCCTCCAAGACTTGAATGGTCCTTTCGGACTAACCGTCTATTTGAGGCAAAAAGTGGTTCTAAGATAAACGTTGGTACCCATACGATGTTAAATAAATCTCCAGAACTAAAATGTTATCTAAGTATGACGGTACGAGATAATAAGGACCAGCCTGCCATGCAACCTAACCAACTGCTCAAGATAGATATCAGCTAACTTCTATGCACAATAAGAAGTATGAACAAAAATTAGACATCCTATCAAAAATAACCCAAACATAATAATGACTACGAGAAGTTCGAGGTAAGCCTAAGATAAAGTCCATAGTAATCCATTCTCACTTCCACTCAGGAATGGTAAGCTATTGTATTAATCCACTGAGTCTTTGGTGCTCAAACTTGACCTGCTAACAGTTCAAGCATAGAGATACAACTCTATAATATACCTCTTCATACCACTAGACTAGTAAGTCTATCTCAAATTCTTATACGTCTTTGCTCCACCTGGATGGATGGAATATCGGGAAAAATTGGCCTCTTAAAAGATCAACTAAATCAAATATCCAACTTGAGGAACACAAATACAACCCTCAACCTCAGAATATAATCTGAATCAAAAGTATCGCTTTAGGGCTTACCCCCTAAAAAATTGATAACAAATGGTAGTGAAGTATGGATCCACAAACTAGCATTGTTGAATCTAATAAAAAAGTAGAATGGGCCTTAAAACTAGTAAGAATATAGATTGAATATGATACAAGAGTCATACCAAATGATTATCCAAAGACTGAATGTACAAGGATAATGGCCTCTCTGAAATTGGTATGTATTAAAACTACCCACACCCACAAACTTCTTTCTCAAGGAATCAACTACCATGTTTTCCTTGCCTGGATAATAAGAAATAATAATGTCATAATCCTACAACAACTCAGTCTATTTATTTTGGTGAGCGTTTAGCTCCATCTGACTCATAATGTACAAAAAACTACGATGATTGGTAAAAATCTCGAAATGCACTCCATATAGATAGTGTCACCAAATCTTGAGCACAAAGACTACCACCACTAACTCTAAGTCATGAATGGGGTAATAGTACTCATGAGTCTTCAGTTGCCTCAAAGCAGATATTATACCATGATATTGTTACATCAATACATAGCCCAGACTAATATTGCAAGAATAATAATATACTAAGAAACTCTTAACTCTCAACTGGCAATAATAATATACCAAGAAATTCTAACTCTCAACTGGCAATGTCAAAATAGGAGAAGAAGTCAATATAGTCTTAAGACTCTAAAAATAAGCCTCACACTCATTAGACCACTCGAAAGGGACCTCCTTTCTAGTCAATCTAGTTAGTGGCACTGCAATATAAGGAAAAACCTCACCAAATCAATGGTGATACCCAGCAATACCAATAGAACTATGAACCTTTGTGGGAGTGGTCGGTCTCGATCAATCATGAACAACTCAATCTATGTCGGATCTACCATAATACCCTCCTTAGATATGACATGTCTAAGAAATGCAGCTAACTCAAGAAAAAACTCATACTTCAAGAACTTCACATAAAGTTGATGATCTTTCAAAATCTGAAGACAATCCTCAAGTGCTTCTCACTATCCTATATACTCCGCAGATAAACCAAGATGTTATCAATAAAATAATCATGAAGGAGTTAAGATAGGGCTTGGAACCTCGGTTCATCAAATCCATAAAAGTTATAGGGGCGTTGGTCAACCCAAAATACATCACTAGGAACTCATAATGGTCAAAACACATCCTAAATATTATCCTAGGGTTACACTCTGACCTAATCCTCAACTAATGGTAACCATACCTCAAATAAATCTTAAAAAAGATAGCAGAACCCTAAAGCTGGTCAAATAGGTGATCAATCTTGGGCATGTGATACTTATTCTTCAATATGACCCTATTTAGTTGCCTCTATTCAATACACATACTCATTGGGCCATCTTTCTTCTTTATGAAAAGCATAGGAGATCCCCAAGGTAAAATACTAGGCTTGATAAACCCTTTATATAAAAATTTCTAAAATTGAGCCTTAAGCTCTCTTAACTATGAAGGTTCCATATGATAGGAAGAAATAAAAATGGGCTTGGTGCACAGCTCTAGCTCAATGCAAGAATCAATGTACCACTCAGGTGGTATTCTAGGAAGGTCGGTCAGGAATACATCAACGAACTCACCAATTATAGGTACTGACTTCAGAGATTAAGTATAAGTGCTCACATATCTAACAGAAGTAAAGATAAGACAAACAGTTATGCAATACTAAGAAGCTATCCTGAAGGTAAGAAATACTCCCCTTCGGTGTGCTACTAACTAAAACCTACCACATAATTGGGGATGCTCGGAGCACAGCTAAGGTAATGGTCATGGCATAATAATCCATGTTCGCTCCATGAGGAGATTCCCAGTCCATGCATAGTATAATAGTGAAATCACACATTTAAAACAATTTCAAATCAATATATGTCTAATAATCCCCAATAGTTACATAACAGGATCTTAAAACATGATCCGCTACAAAAAGAATCACCTATCGATGTACAAAATAAATAATGGCACAGGAAAAAAATTACTAGATAATATCAAACACGATGCATAATATGAAGACACATAGGAGCCTTTAGATCTTGGAGCAAATAAAGCTAAGGTGGGATGATAACATAGAGAAATAATACCTTTCACAACTGCATCGGAGGCTTCTGCTTTAGGTCTTCCAGGAATAGGGTAGAACTATTGGTGACCACCACCACAGATACCCTCACAACCTTCATCCCTACTACGGTGGGGAGCATCTCTTGCTGGAGCACCACCGCCTCTTCCCTAGGATGGAACTTCCCTAACTTGTTGATTTAGAATAAGAGCTGGCATAATAAGAGGCTAAACAATAGCTGAAAAATACCCCGCTGGGGGAAATATATAGAAAGGTGTCTCATAGAGTCACGTTAATAACATATACCTATTGGGTTGCCCTGTCGGGATGCATTCCTAAATTGATATGGTAATACCTCTCGAAGACTGACTTAATGAGTAGCTCTCATAAGTAAAACTCTCAGAACCACTTCAAAAGCCTTTAAAGAAGCCTAAAAAAGATGGCTTGGTTGCCCTGATACTGAGGCGAGATCCTACCTAATATCCTGAATCTCTACCTCTAAATTTAAAACCACTAAACCAACCCTAGTAGAGGAGCCTCTTCTCCTCACTACCACACTCCTTATGAAAAATGACCTCAAGTATATGGTCGTGCTCAAAGATGGACTGAAAGGATGAACCTATAGCAATAAGAGCCTCTTCAATCTCGCGAATATGAGAATCTAAACCCTATACCGTATTGACGCTTATTGTAATTTTTACGTTTTCATATTTTTCTTGCATTTTAGAAATTTAGTGTAGCATACCTAAGTCATTTATGACTTACTAAGACTAGCATTTTTCCTATTTTAGAGTCCTAACTATTAAATTGTTTACTTCAGTCAATATTTTATGAAAACAAACTTGATATTAAATTGCAATAGTTCAGTTAGCTCTAGAATATAGATTTAGTCCATATGGACTATTGGTTCAAGTTCACATGCCTTGGTTTTAATTTTATCTCATTTATTTTATTTTATGTGTTTTGGAGTTCATAAGTTTGACTTTCGTTGACTTTTTGTAATTGAAGCCTCAGATTGAAAATCAGATAATTCCACAACTCTATCATGTCGAGTTGGGTTAGGTAAGATTTTTTTGGGTTTCAAGCCAACCAGACTCATTTCGAGTGCTTAGTTGCAAATTTTGAGTTTTTGTCCTAGAGTTGAGTTTATCATCAAAAAGATCTTGGATCAGAATTTTAGATGTGTCGTTGAGTCCAGAATATCATTTACATGCATGTATCATATCTATTTTGTGTTCATAGGGTTTTTAACATATTTTGAACACCCTGTCCATTATTTTTGTATGACTTGTTTTCGCTGGTACATCAATTATACTGATGCAGGCCCAATGTTCTTAGCGTTTGCAGAGGTGGAACAAATTCTTGGAGAACCTTTAGGGTTGGCTCTGCGTTCGTGAATGTTTTACCTAGTTTGTAAAGATTAATCCTAGACTGGTATGCCTCCTTTCTTTTGAACATATACGATGGGTTTACCTAGTCAAAGGGCTGCATTCATGGCCAGTTGACCGCATTCGCCCAGGACATTTCACTAGAAGTATTTAAACTCAAAAATTCAAATTTTCCTTCAGCATTCATCACCTTTTCACTTACAAAGCTTTAAAACCACCATTTCCAGCCCTTTGGTTTTCCAAGCAACATTGAGCAATGTTGAGAACAATATTTCTTTGAGTATTCTTCAATTATTGGTAAGTTTCCACTCTAATTTCACTAAATTTCATCCAAATTATCAGAGTTGATTTTTCACTTTAAATCAATGATTCTAGCTTATTTCTTGTTCATCTTAGATCCAAATTTTAGTTTTGAGTTCCCTTTGATGCGGGTAATTTTTTTATACCTTTTGTTTGATGCTTTGAGTTTACAGGATCATAAGCCCATTTTGGCTAAAATTTTCCATCTATAATTATATCTTTATGGGTATATTTTGACTCATATTAACGCGTAAATTATTATTTTACTAGTTTCCTAATTATTTGGGTTCGCTTGTGTATTTTTAGAGATGTATGGGTCACTTTATTTAGTATTTGTGAGATTATTTTTGGGTTTCAAGTAGGCTACGACTTACCAATCTTAGACTTTTATTATATGAAAAATAATTGTAGTTATTAACTATCTTTGGGTTAGGTTAAATAGATGTGTTTATTAGCTATGCTTGGGTTGATGTTTAGGTTTTGTACCCTTGACCCTGTCAACTTCTTTGATATGCTTTGGCATGGCATTTGCTATTGTAGATTACCCTATTACACTATGTGTCCACATTTCCTCCAAAACATAGATGGTTGGATATATGGGAAATATTCATGAGTCCCGAATATTATAACTAGTTATGATTGCTATATATATTGAGACTATGTAGGGCCAGTAGGACTTGTTGTGATATATTATTTGTGGTTGTGTATGACATCATCATGAAAACTAGTTTTTATGAATTGGTTTCTATTATTTTATGACCAAGAGCTCGACGTTACTGATTTTGAAACCTTATATGGTCTTGTGGGACCATTTTTAGTATTATGAGATTAAAATGAGTATTAA
>JBDJHY010241296.1:0-10836 GCA_039654485.1 Withania somnifera
ATGGTACGTGCATTTCGAGGACTTTTACCAGCACCTAGGTATGCTAGGTTTATTAACTTTCATTATAAACTATGCTATTATTTTGTGTTCGTGATCTGGCCAACCGTGTGTGTTGGGTTTTAGGTTGACCACTGCATTGTAGTTCACCTGTTGTTATTTTACCGATTTCTAGGGAGCCATGAAGAGGCGTAGAAGGTGAAGGGTTTTTTTCTGGTCTTGACCTCACCACATGAGGGAACTGACATTGGGGACTATTTGTGTTATCATGCAATGACTGTGGTGAGATGAACTCTTAGTTGATGGAATTTGGTCATTCTTAAACACTGTTTATTTCATTTCCTATTACTAGCAACATTGTTATTGTTATGTGGTGATCAGTCTTTGAATATTATTGGATTTGGATGATACGACTGGCCTTATTAGCAATGACCTACATTTGATTTAGAGGAACAGTCTGCTGGAGCGTAGACCTTGATATTAGAACTGATAGGATACTGATGCAGAACTCGGGTTTGAGGTGTAGTCCTTTAAGGTATGGACCCCGAGTTTGGAACGAGTGGGGCATAGACCCCAAAGTTTGGAACTGATAGAGCTTAGACCCTTGACTTTATTTTGAGGTGTAGTCCTCTAGGCTGTGGACCCTAAGATTGGTAGAGGTAGGGGCTTAAGTCCTTGATATTTTCCATTGAGAGAGGGTCATGGTATGACATGTCTTTATTCAGATTTAATTTCCTAACACCCACGTATATTACTTTCTTTTGCTCACATGGATTAAGGGGGAAGTCATGGTGGGTTCTGTTGTGTTGTTTGTACTTCCTAGCAGGAGGGGCGCTTGGTAGTTTTTGGGTGTTTATTTTCTATACCATAAGCTGTATTTTATCATTTGATCCTTTATTTATGGAGTATATATATAGATCTATTGTAGATTATTTCTAGGCTCAACTAGAGCACAGGAACGTTCCTTCACTTCGATTTTGGGTTTTTGGATAGTGGTTAGTTTCTGTACGTGTCAATTATGTTTTCGGGTTCTAGTCTCTATTGCATTCTACATTACCTATTAGATTTAATTCTTCCTACTATATTTGACATGTATTACTTCCTCGCCTTTATTACTTGTACTTTATTTTATCTCGGTCTGCCTAGATGCCTACTAGGTACCTTTTTTGGTACTCATGCGGCACTTCCGTACTACTTTTATGATGCAGATACAGGTAGGGGTTATAAAAGATGATGAGATTATGAGGAGTCAATACAGCTGGTTGCGGAGATTATGGTGAACTTTGTCATTCGAATTGACCGTGGTTTCCTTGATTGCCAGCCTATTTTTTTATTTTATTACAGGCCCTTTGTATTTCTATTTTAGGAGTTTCTTTGTATATATTTATCCTTTGGATACTATGTATAGTAGATCTATGTGCCATTGGCACTAGGTTTTGGGATTTGGGTTGTATATGTATTTTCTTCTTCTTCCTCTTAACATATATCTTCTTTAGCTTTTCTTATATGTTTGATAACTCGAGAGTATATATCCCATCATGAGTAGTAGCTCTGGGATATAAGGTTAGGCTTTCTATCGAAGAGTTGTAAAAGCCATCACGACTTGAATTTTGGGTTGTGATAGAGTGGAACAAGAGCTTAGGTTCAGCGATCTCTTGAGTATTTGAGCATGTACCTGGTAGAGTCTTGTGGATCAGTGCATAGACATTCACATCCAATCTTTGGGAGGCTACTGGATGACTTAGGAAACACTCTCTTCTTTTGAGTCCTGTCATTCATGATATTCATTATTTTTTTGAAAACTTAATTTGGTTTTCCTTTTTCATAGATGATCTGTACTAGAGCATCTTTCATGGATCGATACCCTCCCCCTACTAGCTAGATAGGGGTATAGTAGGATGCTTAGTTGGTCCCTATCCTAATTACCACAGCTATTTCATAGTAGTCGACACCGGTTGCATCACCTCCACAACATGTTCATCCATTACTTTCCGCGTTTAGAGACCTACTCCGGTAGATGCTTTAGATGTTAGACTGTACATTAATAGACAGGTCACAATCATCTGCTAAGGAGCGGTGCAGGGCACACTGTTTCTCCCAGTGTTTAAATCCCTAGTGGTACCAACATTAGTACTACCGATTGTATCATTTCAGGCTACTACCACTACTTCCACACTAGCACCCGCTCCTTTTTTACTCGCATTTGTGGTACAAAAGATACTGGATAATTTTTTATAGATTGCCCCCACAGGTTCTCAGGAGCATAGGGGAAGGACTCCCATGAGTTTATTATGGTATGTGATAAGAGCCTACATACATTGGAGCTACTGAATCGCATAGGGTGGATTTTACCTCCTATCTGTTGAAGGGCACCGACAGTTAGTGGTGGCAGAAATTGTGGTATCGAAGACCACAAGGTCAGCCCCACTAACTTGCGAGTAGTTCAGGGAGGCTTTTATAGCACATTATTTACCAAAGATAGTTCGTGAGGTGTTTCATTATTAGTTCGAGGGTTTGCGCTAGAGCCCCATAACGATTTCTTAGTTGAGGCTCATTTTATTGACCTGTCCAGACTTTCTGGTTTGTTGCTATTTTCAGAGGAGGAAAAGATTTTCTTCTTTGATCATGGGCTGAGGTCGTATTTCAAGGGCCTTGTTAAGTTATTTCTGTAGAAGTCATTTCTGGATGTCGGAGACCATGCCTACAGAATAGATTTTTTGGCTTGCCAAGCCCAAGGGGGAAGTGAGAAGACACTGCACAATCATGGGGTGGTGATTTTGGTTAAAGGGCCTTGTCTAGACGATAATATTAGACCTCGATTTAGGTATGCTGTAGTGGGTTGAGAAGCCAGCCCATCACGGGCCCTCATCAGGTTCGCAAGGCCATGCCGACGGATCCCATGGTCAGGCCAGGACTAAGGATACTTGTTATATATGTGTGGAGCGGGGTTAGTATGCCAGATACTATCCTAGGGTCCCCAAAGATCATTTTATTGAGGGGTTTTTTGTGTGCTAAGACTGGGGCCACTTTTCCAGTGGCAGAGGCAGGGGTTTGGGTGTACAACAGGATGAGGGTCAGTACAAGTTTTATGGAATTCCTGACAGGGCCATGGCTAAGACCTCAATGCGGTTATCACTAGTACGTTAAGTGTTCTTGGGTATTCTTCATTGACATTATTTTATCCTAGTTCTACTTAGTCATACATATCTGTTTATTTTTCTTCGCGTTTAGGTGTTTTTACAGAACGGCTGCTTGTACTTGTGAGTGTATCTACCCTGGTAGATATGGTCCTAGTGGCCGATCGGGTATATAGGTTGTGTCTAGTGACCATTCAGGGTCATGGATTTGGGTGGAGTTGATTAAGTTGTATATGCTAGATTTAGATGTGATTCCGGCATGGACTGGTTATCTATCTATCATGTGTTCCTAGATTGTTATTCAATGATCATGACCTTGTCTGTGTTTAGTGAACCCTCTATAGTGTGGCCTCGACCCATTGGCCATTTGTCAGTTTGGATCATTTCTTATTATGGGTCCCATAGACTTGTTGCTCGATTTTTATGCCTATTTGGCCCATGTTAGAGATATTAGTGTAGAGTCCCCTTCCTTTGAGTCTGTGTCTGTTGCGAGCAAGTTTGTCAATGTTTTTCCTATTGGTTTGCATGGAATCCCACTAGGGATTGATATAGACTTTTCTATCTAGTTTGATTTAGACAACAAGCCCATTTCTATTCCTCCGTATAGTTTGGCTGTAACTGATCTTCATGAGTTGACTGTTTAGTTGTAGGATTTTCTTGACAAGGTTTTTATCCATATGAGTGTGTCTCCATGGGGTGCCCCAGTGTTGTTTGTAAAGAAAAAGGATGGCTCTCTAAGGATATATATTGATTATAGGCAGTTGAACAAGGTAACTATTAAGAATAAGTATCCTATTGTCACGATCCGATTTCTCAGATCATGAAGGCACCTACTATATCAATAGTAGGAGAACCAAACCTCGTAGTCATAGCCAAAGCGGAGGACTACTACAATTAATGTGGAAGAATATGAAAAGAAATAGTAAAGATAATAAAGAATTGCGGAATATACCCAAGACCCGATGTTAATGTCAAACGAACCACTAGTATAGAACAACAAGGATATAGAATATACAAGATCTCAACACATCTCTGAAATACAATGGAGATAATCAAAACTATACAGCTGAAGAGAAACAGGATAAAGTTACATGCCAAGCTCACCCTGAGTTTCTGATCTGGAAGATAGGCGAACGAACAACGAGCTGAATCATGATCAAGGACCTGTACTCGGATCTACATAAGTGCAATTGTAGTACGAGTACAAGCCGCTGAAGCAACCTGTACTCAGTAGGTTTCGAGGCCAACTGAGCACATGCAGTAAATAGCAGAATAACAAGGAAAGTAGTCATAGAATCAAATAGGATATATCAGGAAACTAGAAGCTCAATATGAATCAAATGCCACGTAGACAGATACTGCTAGCTAATCACATAACAAGACCACCGGTAATGGAACAAATTATAATCGGCATCGTTCCAACAATATATGTGAAAATATATTAAATAGGAATCAAGGAAGAAAAAGATCGAATGTCAGTATACCGGTAACCTCAAGTGAAAGGATAAGGGAATGAACAAAAGTAACAAGAACTAATTCCCACACAACACGAAGCAACAAGTAGACAATAATAATAGATAAGGAGTTATAATGTGAATAATAAAGTAAAGCACATAAATGCTGACAAGTCCCCCATAAGAAGCACAGCGTACATAAAAAACACGCTCACCCGTAGGCATCCCATACTACCATGGGTACACTGAAGAAAACAAGTGCAGGAAAAGTAACAAACACATGATCGTCAGAGGAACCTCACATCCCCAGGCAAGAACCAAAACCCGGTATCACATGCCAAAAATCATAACTAAGGCGATCCTTCACCAATAGTAATCCGAAATCATCAATCTGGTAGTATCACCTATGGTGCACAATATCATCATCAACCTCTGTGTGTCAAAAAGCTGTACTCACTGCCGTATTGGAGATGGTCTCAAGTCCCAGCACGGTACTCACTGTCGTATCTAAGATGGTCTCAAGTGCCAGCATTTAGTAATAAAAACATGTATATGATTAAGTTTCGGTGCCAAGGACGATTCCTGGACTAAAATATGTAAAAGTAGTATAACTGGGTGCTCGATACTATGTCGAGGCTAAATCAGTGAAATCATTACTTATGTTATTATTCCAAATCACCATTTATCCATATCTGCCATGAAATATCATCATCATATCATAAATCTCGACATTAGCCTACAAGGCTCACATATCAAGTGATGATACTACCCAGACCAAATGCACACTCACCGGAGACATAACTCAGTCTCTCCGTGTCATGAATGCACAGAGAAACAGTAACATATAAGCATATTCCACATAAGTATGATGCTGTAATCACAACCTATGCCCTACACAGGCAACTCCAATAAATACTAAGTCCCGATCCTGTATCAAATAGGTATCAACATAACCATATCAACAATCAAGGGAAGAAATAAAGGTACGAGGATACTATCCACTTAGCTACCCATCCCAAGGAAGCTACTCAGTACAACTAGTAAAGCTGTAAACCTAGAATTAGCCCATGAAAACCTACCTGCCGTCCAATGACAAAGCTTTGCAATAATTTCAAATTGCACTGCAAATGATATCAAACATGCTCCAATGGATCTGAAACTTGTGCCAATGAATTCCATAAGTCAACACGAGTCTAACGATGCAATTTAAAATGAATTTCGTTCCGAGTCTAATATCAATCCTAAAATGGGCCTGTGGGGCCAGCTTGTCGAAATCGGAAACAAAATTCACCACAGGGTTCCCAACACTACCAGGAACCCATACCCCAAATTTGAGCTTAAGGTGAGCAACGAAAGAGCTTCAAATCAACCCACAAAGAATTGGGTAAATGGGGTTTGGATACGCAATGAAAATATTAACCAAGCTGGAATTTGGATGAAATATAGACTGTAGGAGTAACATTCCAGCTAATAATGAAGAAATAAACCAAAGAAATCAAGTTACGGAATGGGTTCTTCAACCCTACTTCATAGCCAATCAAAGGAGAAGAAACTAGAATTAATGAAGAAGAAGAAGAAGAAAGGAAGGAAAAACATACCCAATATGCACCACGAAGTTGAGGAGGATGGAAAATCTCTTCCTTGAACTTGGAATCATGTTTGGGAGGATTTTTGAGCTTCAAAATGGGTGAAATGAAATGTGGGAATGAATGGCAGAAATTGGGGTTAAAAAGATTAAAAACTGAATTATTGGGATAGAATTGATGGATCACGATAAGGATCACGTCGTGGTCCTTATCGTGATCGAATTCTAGCTATCCAGTGAGCCACTATGACAAGGATCACGTCGTGGTCCTTATCATGATTGAATTTCAGCTAACCAGTGAGCCATCATGATAAGGATCACGTCGTGGTCCTTATCGTGATCCTCAATTAGACTGTAGAAATTTCAGAAAACTAAAATGGGGGTTCGGGATTAAAATGGAGTCCAAATTTGATAAACCTCATATGTTTTTTGAGTGGAAAACATATTTCGAACTCAGTGGAATCGACGAAAATGGCATAGGAGGTAATATACTCAAGATGACCCCTGAAAACCATATGGCCAAAAAGGCACACTTCACCGCCAACACCCCGAATTCGCAACGGCAAGCACGAAAATTAAACTAACACCTCTCCTAGCCTAAATCTATCATTCCAGACTTGCTGGAAGTGTCAGAATTCCATTCCGACACACCAAACATCGAGTTTTCATTCAAACTCCACTTTTAGGTCAATCTTGACTTTGTTTGGCATTACAGAGCTAACGGAACTGTTGGAATTTTATTCCAAGGTCGTATTGAGGGAAAGTTGACTTTAGTCAATGAGTACTATGTTTAAGGCTCTAAAATAGGGAATTTGAGATAATTCTTGACCGAGTGGCCAGGAATTCGAACTGTCAGTCCCAGCAAGTCATAAATGACTTGGGGAAACTACTGAAATGCTCTAAGATGCAAAATGTCGCGTATTTATCGTAAATAACCATGAGGGTCATTACACTTTCATAACATCGTTCCCTTAAACCAACTTAAGGAATATGACACCAAACATATTTAAGGCCACACTAGGATTTCACTATCTCTAGCCAAAACCCATAAGATAGAATTCAAAACACTAAATCATGCTAAATTTGTCTTTCCAACTCTAATTAACTCCCTCAAGCTCAATCAAAGTACTTAGGCAATTCCAAGGGTTAGCTAATCTCCTTAGAAATAAATTCAATAACAAGAAAAATTTAGATCTACAAAACTCAATTAATAATGAACAAATATTAGATTAACACCAAAACATAAGATGATATTGAAACCTAAATACAAATATTGTATTAGTTACAACCACGAGGTTCGAATGAGAATTAAAGTCTACACACTAAAAATAAATAATTAAAATTAAGGTATAATAAATGGTATAGGATTTAACAATACAAAATAGCAAATCTTCAACCCAAGGTGTAGAAGGTTGGATGCAAGCTCTTTCTTTGTTGTGGTTTTATTCAAAGGCTAAAATCCTCTTTCATATGAGTATCTCATGTTTTATATGGTATTGGTGTCCAAGAATGTGAAATTCCAATTATTTCCAAGTGTCTTCTGGTTTCACTTTAGCATTGTCGCGCTCAGAAGAGCGATCACGCTAATATATGATTCTTTTATTTTGCATTAAGGGAAACAATATGGCATGATAACGCTACTCTAGGATTTTACTTCAGTGCTAGCAGTGCTAAAGTAGCCCCATTGGTGCTAATTCATCAAGTTTTTAGTCAAGTCCCCGACTTAGCATTTCAGCTTCAATTTTTCCCCAACATGATCCATTTTTTCTCCAAAACACCTTTTATGCCACCATACCTAATATATCATAAATATCAAACATAAATAGCCTCTTAACACGACAAAAGTAACTCATATATATTAAAAAAAAGACTAAGATAAGTGGTAAGTTCACCGCTTATCAGTCCCGCATCTCATTAACTTTATATTTGTCTCTTTTGTACATTTAGAGATAAGACTTGTACTATTTAACATATCTTATACTATGTATTTTAGTGGATTTATGTATACACATATACTGGGTCATAGGGAGGTTTGTTCATTTTGTTATGTTATTTTGCTTCTTTCATCTCATATCTTTCTCTTTACCTTATTTATGAAACTTGTATGAGTCGTGTTTTGTATATATGACCTCCACTACGACTTCGGTATAAAAGTTTGGTTCTCCTACTGGTAGGTTAGTGGGTGCCATCATGATCAGATAAATTGAGTCGTGGGAACTTGTGTACTTAGAGGGATTCAAGTTTGTTCTTCCACCATTGACACCCTATCAAAATGACACCCTATCAAAAGAGTGAGGATTATAGTAAAATGAAGGAATGCTGGGAAGAATTTAAGAAAGAAATTATAGAGAAAGAAATAAAAGAAATGTCAATTCATCAAAAGGAGAAAGACTTGCATCAAAATAGTGATGACCTGTGTTTGGGTGATGGTTCAAAGAAAGATTTGAATAATCGGGACAAGGTAAACTCATGTTTGAAACTTAGAAACATGGATCCCTTATTGCAAGATAAAAATGATATTAGCATTTTTCCTAGTATTCCTTTTTTCGGTTCACGAGAAGAAACTTTCTAAGGAGAAGCCAAGGAAATTCCTCACCAATCTCAAGTTAAAGAAGAGTCTTCTGGAAGATTCAATGCACATTAGCTAACCTTATCACCTTTAACATTTCAAATAGAGAAAGTGTTAATGATAGATAGTCTCATATGATTTTAATGATTCTTTACCTAGTGTTGATAATGTACATCATGAGGAAGTGGGTACACTAGTTGATCCTATTGATACTTCTCGCAAGGCCAACTTATGTTCTACCTTGTATAAAAACTCATCATTTGAACGATAGTGCATTATCTTATGATGATAAACCTGTTCCTAATTTTGATCCACTAATTAAGGATGTTTGTGATGTTGTTAATGAGCCTCAAATTAGTAATATTGTTAATAATATTGGTCAATTGAATGGGTATGACTCTTTGAGAATACCTTTTATTGAGGATCCTATCACTTGCTTTGCTCATAGAAAACATGTACTTGAAAAAGATTTAAAAAATGTTATTGGTCTTTTTAAGATTTAACTTGCATGCTCCTTTGTGGTTGATCATTCTCTTTTTAAGCATAATGTCTTTCTTGAGTTTTATCAGGATGCTCCTGATGAGGATCCTAGTAGTGAAAACCTTGATATCTTAAGGACTATACTATCTATAATAACAAACTATAGTGTGAATATCCTTCCATATTTGGAATTATCTTCCTTGAGTATGAAACTAAACTTAGGTCAAAGGATCACGACAAAAAGGAAGGAGTTATTTTGTTCCTATTTGCTTTTTCTTCTTTGCGTGTTTCGATTCTTGATAGCATGATTAACGATGTTAAGGACACCTTGGATGAGGTTGTTTTGAGTTGTACATTCCATTACTATATATATACATATAATTACACATGCTTTTATAAATGTATTATATGTCAATAAAAATAGTAACTTAGCAAGTGGAATTTTTTGTTTGATTCCATTTTGTGTTTATTTTCCTCATTTGCCCCTGGTATTGGTTTTCATTGTGGTAATGGTTCTTTATATTTGAGACTTTATATTTTATTTTAGTTAGATTATGATGTTATGAATTTCAACATAGCTTGTGTAAGATTCTGATAGCTTGCCAAAGATAAGGTTCCCTCTTTATTTGATAAGTGCGATGTTTGGGGTGTTTATCCCCTTGAAGTCCCTTTGATAAGATTGATTTTCATGCCCCAAATTAGGCAAGGTGGAAAAAGACCATATGAACACATGCTATATAACGACCTATGATGAGTAATGAACCACTGTGCAAGTAGAATTTCTAATGAGAAGCTATTTATACAACTAGGAAAACTACACAGCCAAGCCTAAAGAGAAATAAGACTATAAATATATATGATACCGTATAATGTCTACAAAGACTTTAGTAGAATACGTAACTGTAAAACTATAAAAATATACACTTATGACTCGTTGCAACCCGAAATCAACCTGAAGCTCACCAACAATAGTTGAGTGTCTTGTGCTTCTATTATTGAGATCTACCAATTGAAGTACATATACCTGCAACATGAAATGCAAGTCCCCCATGAGGGATGTTAGTATGAATAAGTGTACTGAATATGTAAGGCATGAAGTAACCATATGTGAAATAGGAGGTCAATGAAATAAGATATAAAAAACAGTAAGCAAATGCATAAATAATGATGAAAGACCACCTTTACTTACTTATGGGATCAAATACATTACATTCTTTTCTTTACTTTTTAATCTTTGTGCCACATATAATATGAATGACCAACTAATCAGTGGTAAAAAAGTATGACCCATGCTAGGCATTTTAGCCCATGAGATAAGGTACTCATAAATATAAAACTCGAGATCGACCCATGCTAGGATTTCCTTCATCCCCGGACATCACCCATAATGTTGGGATCGACCCATGCTAGGTGTTCCTTCCATTTCTGGGATACCACCCAAAAACAATAAATTGGGATCGACCCATGCTAGGCTTTTGCCCCTGAGCTACCACCCATATATAATAAGATCTGATTTACTTTACCTATTTATTATTTGAGATTTTTATTTAGGTGTTCATAGTATTTCTGATCATTTAGGACTACGAACCAGTGGTGAGAACATGTGAATAAGTC
>JBDJHY010241325.1:0-10836 GCA_039654485.1 Withania somnifera
CATTCCAAGAACAAGGAAGTTCTTATTAACATTCTCCATTGAGTTCTACATGAATTTGGGTAAGTTTCCTTCTCTTCTTCTTCCTTATTTTCTCCAATTCCCCCATTAATGGCCTAAAGTATGAAGTGTCCAAAATCATCCCATAAGTCGATTATTTTCATATAATTCATCGTTAATTACATATACATTGCTCCTAAGGTAATGAATTCATCAAAATTCCAACGTTATAATTGTAAAGATTGAATCTTGAACCCCTTTTTGGGTCAAATCTGTCAAGGATAATTTGAAGCCCTTCGCATGTTCGTATTGTGCTCAAATTTAGAGCACAGGTTCGTGGCAGAGTTAGGAACACGGTGGTGAAGTTTGTTTGCAGTTTCGGCAAGCGATCCCTACAAGCCCGTTTTACCTGTTTTAGGTTCGATTTTTGGCTAAAGTCCAAAACTTAGCATAAAGTATACCGTTAGACTCGTATTAATATATAGAATTCTTTGGCAAAAGTTTTAGATCATTTGGAGCATGTTTGATATCAGTCAGCGTACAATTCGTGTTATTGCAAAGCTTTGTCGTCGGACTACAGGTAGGCTATGTGGGGCTATCTCTTGGTTTATAACTTTAATAATTGTACTAAATAGCATCCTTGGGTTGGGTAGCTAGGTCGTATAGCACCCCAGTACCGTTCATTTGTATGTTCTATGTTGATATTAATATATTGGCACTCGAGTGATATGGGGCCGAGACTTAATATGTGATTATAGACACCTATGCAGGGAATAGGATATGGATATCTCATGATTATATATATGTTGATACACTTATTTATTGTTGATATATTGTGTATTCATGATATAGAGAGACCGATCCTAAGGCTCCGATGAGAGTGCATTGGGGCTGGGTAGTATGGCTGTTTCAACGATTCCATTATATCTAAAATATCATTTCCATGTTGTTTACATCTTTGGTTTATTGAAATTGAACTGGGAAAACTACCTTCTGATTATGAACCTTGATGGCTAGTGGATAAATGGATGATAAAGATCCATAGTAGATTATTTGATGATAGAATTTCATAACAGTATAAAGATCTAAATGAGAGCACAATAATAATAATATAAGTAATTGTCTTTTACTGGTTTAGTCTTGAGATGGTATCGAGCACTCGGTAATACTATTTATACCTGTTTTAGTCCAGGCTTCACCTCCTGGCACCGGGACTTACATATATAACTATTTTTACTAATAAATAATGGGACTTGAGACCGACTCCATTCGACAGTGAGTACAGCACTGGAACTTGAGATGTAGTCATGCGGAAGTGAGTAAAGCTTTTTGACATACATGGTACTAGCGGTTGTGGAAACATGATGATAACGATTATTGATGACAATAGGTGATACTACCACACATATATGTACATCGGTGTGGGATCCTTGATTTACTAAGTATGGCTGTTACTAATATGAGGCACTAGATACCGGCAGGATAACACTGATATGAGGCACTAGATGCTAATGGGATAATATTATTGCGGGGTACGAGGTGCCAATTGTGATTCATTGTGGTTCTGAAAGTGGGATGTGAGGTTATGATGACGATTATGTGTTTGTTACTTTTTTGCACTTGTTTTCTTTAGTGTGCTCATAGGTCAGATGGGGGGGCCTACAGGGGAGCATGTTCTTGTGTATGCTGCATTTCTTATAGGGGACTTGTCAGCGTTTAATTGTTTTACTTATTATTCATATTATTATTTATCTATTATCATTGGCTACTTGCTGCTTCATGTTATGTAGGATTAGTGCTTATTACTTCTGTTCGTTCAATTATCCTTTCACTTGAGGTTACCGATATACCGACCATGTTCTATCCTTATCTTCTTTGATTCCCACTTATTGAGTTATATTTTACATACATTATTATGAGGATGTCGGGTACGTTCTTTCTTTGTATGCGATGTTGTTATGTGATTAGCTAACACTATCAGTCTATGTGACACTTGTTCCATACTTGAGTCGCTAGTTTTTTGATATTATACTATTTGCTTCTGTGACCTTCTTCTTATACTCTGTTATTTACTGCATTTATTATTATTATGCGCTCAGTAGGCCCTTGAAGCTTACTGAGTACGGGTTGCTTCAGCAACTTGCACTCATACTACACTTGCACTTATGCAGATTCGAGTACAGGTTCCCGCTCGTGATATACAGACCGTTGTTCGTTCGGATACCATTCACATCAGAGATTCAGGGTGAGCTTGGCATCCAGCTTGATCCTACTTCTCTTCAGACATATGTTTATTGATCTGCATTGTATTTCATAGACATCTTGATACTATATTTACTTTAATTTTATGATTTTGTACTTAGTGGTTCGTTTGACATTGATACCGAATTTTGGGTGGTTGTTTCTTTCTTAATTAATTCTGCAAACTTTACTATTTTTATATGACTTTTGATATTCTTCTACATTAAATGTAGTAGTCCTCCACTTCGGCTACGGACTATGGGGTTGGTTCTCCTACTAGTAGTATAGTAGGTGCCATCATGATCTGCAAAATCGGGTAGTGACAATTTGGTATCAAAGCCTAGGTTCATCGGTGTTAGTGTATAGAACCAATGTCTATTAGAGTCCTGCGGATCGGCACGGAGATGTCCGTGGCTTAACTTCAGGAGGCTATAGTGACATTTAGGAAAATTACTCCTTCTTATGAATCTTGTATCGTGCGTATATCCTTTGAAGTTTCTTGAAATTATCATTCTTTCATAGATGGCACACACACGTTCTACTGCAACTAACCTGACTACGGAGGCACCAGTCGGAGTGCCTATTCCAGCTACTACTACAGAAGTCCCACCAGTTCCTGCAGCACCTGTTGCAGTACCAGGTGCGGCACAGAAAGTATCGTCTCCAGACATTCACAGTGTTTTATAGCAATTTTTTAGTGCTTTGGGAGGTCTTCCAACAGATGGAACACATCCACCTGTACCGACAGCACAACCTACAGTGCAGTCAGCACTGCCAATTGTACAAGAAGTTACTTCTACCCCGATTCAGGTTTTACCAGTCCCTACTGTTGCTCCTGAATGTGGAACAGAGTTCATCCATGACTGATACAGAGCAGAAGCTCCTAACTCAATTTTTGAGGTTGGATCCCCCTAGATTTACTGGACCACCGGGGGAGGATGTGCATAAGTTTATGGTAGAATGCGAAGAGAGGTTGACCAAAATAGGGGTGTTGAAAACCCATGGAGTAGCCTTTACCACCTATCAAATGTGTGGTGTCGTGAAGCAATGGTGGCAGGCATTCTTGGTATGCAGACCCACAAGTTCATTACAGCTGAGTTGGGCTAAGTTTTATGAAGTCTTTATAAGGAAGTTCATTTCCAGGGTTGAGAGAGAGCGCCTGAGAGAGGAGTTTTAGAAGTTATAGCAGAGAGCTATGTCTGTGGCCGAGTATGAGGCTAAATTCCATCAATTATCGGTATATGGGGTAGAGTTTATGCCTACAGAGGAAGATATAGTCCGCAGATTTATTCATGGGCTGAAATAATCTCCGCGAGGCGGTGACCTTATTGGTTTTTGACGATTGTCCATTCCAGGCCTCAGTGAATCTTGCTAGCTCTATGGAATCCCTCCATCGTGAGTCACTTCAGCTCAACGAGAAGAGGCAACGACATCAGGGAGTTTATAGTGGGTCCCGTTCTGGGGGCGGTGGATAGTTTTTTCAGCCATAGAGCTAGTCTAGCAGACCAATGCAGGCTTTATTACAGGTATCATCTCCAGCTCCTACACAGCCTTACAAAGGGGCTAGTTCATCACAGCAGAATGTACATGCAGGTTCTGGTAGATGAGCCTGATAGGGTGGGCTATCTAGGCCATATTTTTAGTGTCGCCTTGTAGGCCATTATGCTAGAGTCTGTCCTCAAAAGGGATCTATTCAGCCTGCTCCAATGGTTTCACAGCTAGTAAGGGCATTGCCTTCGCCAGCTAGAGGTGGGCACATGGTGGTTAGAGAGGTGGTGGCCAGCATGGTAGGGTCGGTGGTCACGGTGGTTCTAGACATATCGGTGATCGCCAACTTTATGTTGTACCTACTAGACCAAAGGTCGAGGCATCTGATGTTGTTATTACAGGTGTGATTTCTTTGTGTTCTATACCTGCGTCATCTTTATTTGACCCTAGGTCTACATATTCATATGTATCATTTTATTTTGCACCCAGTTTAGGATTGTCCAGTGATTTGATTTCTGTGTCTATGCATATTGCTATCCCAGTAGGGTATTCTTTAGTAGTGGATCTGGTAATCCAATCTTGTTTGATTTCTATTGGTAGTTTAGACACATGGACTGATTTAATGTTGCTAGATATGGTGGATTTTGATATCATACTGGGTATGATTTGTTATCTCCACATCGTGCAGTTTTGGACTGTTATGCCAAGATTGTTACTTTAGAATTACCAGTTTTATCTCCGGTGGTGTGGTAGGGTTCTATTAGTCGCGCACCAATAGGGTTTATTTCATTCCTTCAGGCTAGGAGTCAAGTAGGGAGGGGCTATTTGGCATATTTAGCCTATGTTCATGATATACGTGTTGCTACCCCTACCCCTGAGTCAGTCCCTATTGTATCTGAGTTTCTTGATGTATTTCCTACCGACCTACCAGGCCTACCACCAGAGCATAATATTGATTTTTCCATTGACTTTGAGCCGGCACTAAGCCTATTTCTATTGCTCCTTATTGTATAGCTCCTGCGGAGTTAAGAGAGCTGAAGATTCAGCTTCAGGATCTATTATATAAAGGTTTTATTCGTTCCAGTGAGTTACCTTGGTGTGCAATAGTTTTATTTATGAAGAAGAAAGATGGTACGATGAGAATATGTATTGACTACCGGTAGTTGAACAAAGTTACTGTGAGAAATAAATATCCTATTCCAAGGATTGATGACCTATTTGATCAGCTTTAGGGAGCAGCGGTATTCTTTAAAATTGATTTGAGGTCTAGTTATCATCAGTTGCGTATTCGCACAGAGGATATTACTAAGACATTTTCAGGACCTTTTATGGTCACTATGAGTTTTTGGTTATGTCTTTTAGGTTGACTAATGCCCTCAGCAGCATTCATGGATTTGATGCATAGGGTGCTTAAGCCTTACTTGAACTCGTTTACGATTGTGTTTATAGATGATATATTGGTGTATTTGCAGAGTAAGTCGGATCATGAGTAGCACTTGAGATTGATCCTCCAGACACTGAGAGAACATAAGCTATATGCTAAATTCTCAAAGTGTGAGTTTGGTTAGAGTCCGTTGCATTTTTGGGACATGTAGTGTCCAAGGTTGGAATCAAAGTTGATCTAGCAAAGATTCAGGTTGTAGGTAATTGGCCAAGACCGACTACAGTTTCTGAGATTCACAGTTATATGGGTTTGGCCAGATACTATCAGCATTTTGTTGAGGGGTTCTCTTCTATTGTAGCGCCTTTGACTAAATTGACAAGGAAGGATATTGCCTTTCAATGGTCTGAGGATTGTGAATTAAGCTTTTCTAAGCTCAAGGACTTATACACTTCAGCACCAGTTTTGACCTTGCCTGTAGAGAGTCAGGGATTCTCTGTGTATTCTGATGCTTCGGCTATCCATTTAGGATGTGTTTTGATGTAGCAGGGTTGAGTTATCGCATATGCTTTGAGGCAGTTGAAGGTGCAGGAGCGTAACTACCCCACTCATGATCTAGAGTTGGCAGCAGTAGTATTTGCGCTTAAGATTTGGAGGCATTATCTATGGGGTTCAGTGTGAAATCTTTATTGACCATCACAGTGATGAGGCCTTTATTGAGAAGTATGTGCCACAGAGTGTTCGAGAGGAGCTTTAGACTCAGTGTTTTGAATTAGAGTAGGAAGAGATGCTAGTCCCAGAGTATAAGGCTTAGTTTGCCCAACTATCGAGAAATGGAGCCGCTATTATACCTAATGAGGATGAGTGGACTCATTGTTTAGTAGTTGTATTGAGAGCAGAGCTACAAATGGATGTTGAGGATATATTGGTTCGGGGTAAGCCACTACTTCCTGTGATAGACCATGCATATAATATTGAGAGGCACTGTTGCTTGTTAGAGGGAGTTAGTGATAAGAGACAACACCATCAAGCCTAGATTAGTGGTTCTCAGTACAAGGTGAGTTGGTATTATAGACGTAGACTATAATAGCCACACAGCTATAGCAGCCACAACAGTGGCCTAGAAGGCCAATTCATACCTCTTTACCCTCAGTTAAGACTGGTCTGAGTAGTTAGCGTCAGGGGCGCATCTATAGAGTCTTGAGGTCGGGGTAGTCAAAGAGGTGTAGCTAATGATTTGGGTCGAGAGAAACAATGGGGTTGTTTTGAGCATGGGATCTTTGACCACTTTGTCAGACATTGCCCATAGCAGCGACCTATCTATCCAATAGCTCAGAATGTAGTGCTCGTGGTTACTTCCATTACCAGTTAGAGGCGGTCATATAACACCTATATGAAGTCATGGTAGGGGATAGGGGAATAGAGGAGGGGAGCGTCGGGGAGATTAGCAAGGTAGTAGGCACCGTCAGCTATATATTATGCTAGATAGGACAGGAGCAGAGTCGTCTGATGTAATTGGTACTGGTATGTTACCTATTTATCGTCAGCTGGCCTTAGTGCTATTTGTCCCTTGTTCTACCTTGCCTTATGTGTCAGTTTATTTTGCACCCCATATGGATATTGTGACTATATGGGAGTTGGATACTTCGGATGATCTTGTGGCTCTTGATATGATTGATTTTGATGTGATTCTTGGCACAGATTAGTTATCCCCTTATCATGAAGTTTTGGATTTTTTTTCAAAAACTTTGACCATATTTGTTCTTGGGGTACCACCAATTTTGTAGAGGGTTCTGATAGTTGCTTTACGGTGCCTGTTATTTCTAGTATTCGAACCAGTAGATGTCTAGCCATAGGCTATTCTGCTTATTTCTCTTCAGTAAATAATGTGAGTGTTTGTTTTCCTTCCCTTGAGTCTGTACCCATGGTTCAGGAGTTTCTTGATGTGTTTCCTTATGAGTTACCTGGCCTTCCACACTAGCGTATGGTCAATTTTGCTATTGAGCTTGAGCCAGGATCTAGGTCCATTTCTATTCCACCGTATCACATGGCTCAAGTAGAGCTTAGAGATCTTAGTACTCAGCTTAAGGACCAGGTTGCCAGAGGTATTATTAGCCCCAACGTTTCACCTTGGGTGCTCCTATTTTGTTTATGAAGAAGAAGGATGGTTCTTTATTATGTGTATTGATTACCGACAGTTCAATAAGACTACAATGATGAATAAGTATCCATTGTCACAAATAGATAACTTATTTGATCAGTTAAAAGGTGCCTCTGTGTTCTAAAAGATTGACTTGAGATCAGGGTATCTCAAGCTGAGGATTCAAGCTGGGGACATTCAAAACACTACTTTTTGAACCCAGTATGGCCATTATTAGTTTCTTTTCATGCCTTTTGGGCTAACTAATACCCCCGCAATTTTCATGAATCTTATGACCAGAGTGTTCAGGATTTATCTTGACTCCTTTGTGATTGTATTTATATATGACATCCTTGTTTATTCTTAGATTCGGGAACAACATAAGCAACATCTAAGAGTTGTACCCCAGACTTTGAAGACCGAGCAGCTTTATGAGAAGTTATCAAAGTATTTTGTATGGTTGAATTCTGTGGCAGTACTGGGACATATCATATCTGTAGAAAGTATTAGTATTGATTCAGCAAAGATTGTAGCAGTACGTGATTCGCCAAGACGTACCACCCCTTCTGAGGTTCGTAGTTTTGTTGGTCTAGCTTGCTACTACAGACGCTTTGTACAAGGGTTTTTATTCTATAGAAGCCCCTATGAATAGATTGACATGGAAGGAATCTCCCTTATAATGGTCTAATGGTGCGCGTCTAGTTTTTCGAGACTCAAGGAGTTGCTTACCACCCACCAGTATTGTCACTTCCTGTAAAGAGTCAGCCTTTTACAATTTATTGTGATGCCTACGGTATTGTGAGTTCTTATGTAATAGTGTAGAGTTATTTGCATGTGCCTAATGTCTTCTTAAGGTACATGTGTGTCATTATCCTACCTATGATTTAGAGTTTGCAGCGTTAGTCTTCGCACTGAAGATTTGGAGACAATACTTGTACGGGGTTCATGTTGAGATTTTTACCGATCATCATAGCATGCAATACATATTGACTCAGAAGGATTTGAATTTCAGATAGAGAAAAATGGGTCAAGGTCTTGAAGGATTATGATATACGCATCTATTATCATCTAGGAAGAGTGAATGTTTTAATAGACCCCCTGAGTAGGAGAGCAGCTAGTATGAGTAACTTGGCATCTTTTTCTATGTCCGAGAGGCCATTTGCTTTAGGCATTCAGTCTTTGGCTAACAGGCTGTTCAGATTGGATATTTTGGTTCCAGGTAGAGTGCTTGTAAATGTTGAGGCCAAACCCACTTTGTTTGATTAGTTCAGACAATGTTAGTATGAGGACTATGCCTTGATTCACATTCAAGAGTTGGCATTGAGAGGTAAGTTCAGTTGTGCTTCTGTAGATTCTGATGGTTTGTTTTTTATAGGTAGCCACATCTGTGTTCCCACAGTTGGAGATCTAATCCATACTATTCTTCGTGAGGCTTATTGTACCAGTTATTGTATACATTCGAGCATAGCAAAGATATGCAGATAACTAAGGCAATACTACTGGTGGAATAATTTGAGATCGAGTTTCACGAGGTCTATTGTCATTGTTTGAATTGGAACCAGGTCAAGTTCGAGCACCATAAGGAAGGTGGTGAGCTTCAAAAACTTCCTATTCCCAAGTGGAAATGGAATATGATCACTATTGATTTCATACATGGGCTTCCCCGTACTTCCTGAGGCTACAATTGTATTTGGGTTATCATTAATTGGCTGACACCTACTTTCTACTGACTGCTTCATCTTGGGATGCAGAGCAACATATAGTATTGTATGTTAAAGAGGTCCTTCATCTTAATGGAGTTCCTGTGAGTGTTATTTTCGATCGAGGTACTCAACTCACATCTCTCTTGTTGAGGACTGTACATTGGAAGATGGGTATCAAGGTGGCTTTGAGTACTTCCTTCAATCTTTAGATGGACGGAGAGTCAGAGCGGACTATAAATGAACTAAAGGATATTCTTCGTGCTTGTGTGTGTAACTTTGGTTGTTGTTGGGATCAGTATCTTTCTTTAGGTTAGTTTTTATATAATAGTAGCTACCACTTCAGCATCCATATGGCTCTATTTGAGGTTGTTTATGGTAGACAATATCGTTTGCTGATTAGTTGGTACAGCAGTATTGAGATCCTTCCTCAATCTACTAATTTGATTCGTGTTGCTAAAGAAAGAGTTCGTGTTATTCAGGATAGGTTACGATCAAAGTTCACAAAAGAGTTATGTAGATTGCAGACATCGATCACTAGAGTTTGGTGTTGGGGATATGGTCTTTTTGAGTGTTTCTCCCATAAAGGGCCTTAGGAGGTTTAGACGGAGGGGCAAGCTTAGCCCCTAGTTTTTTAGGCCTTATGAAATCACAGAGCGGATCAGTGAGGTGTCTTAAAAATTGGCTTCACCTCCTGAGTTGTTAGCAGTACATCTATTGTTTCATGGTTTGATGCTCCGTCATTATGTACCAGATCCCTCTCGTGTGCTTCATTCAGAGTCAGTTTGAATAGATGACCAGTTGTCCAATGATACAAATCCTGAGGCTATTATTGACAGAGATTTGAGGTGGCTCAAATCTAGAGATATCCCATTAGTGAGAGTTCATTGGGCTCATTTTCCGGTTAGGGAGTCCACTTGGGAGACACAGAGGGACATGCGAGCCCAATACCCATATTTTTTCAAGTCTTTAGTTATTTCCCTCTTTTTGTTATTCAAGGATTAAAGATTCTTAATGGTGGATATTTTAATGGATTTCAGAGTAATTTCTCATATTTCCCTAGTCACTCCACGCTTTAGAGCGTAGTGGAGGTTGCCCCAAGTTATTTATGGATTGCTGGGATTGATTGGTTGAGTTTCTGATAACTTTGTACCTTGAATTCTTACCATCTGAGGCTTCTTCGGGCTCTCTCTACTCTTACAACCTCATATCACTTTTTTGTCACTTTTGTTGAGTACAAAATATCGATTACGTAAAGATTTCATATATGAAGTGTTGTATATGGACTCTGTTTATATTGCGGGATTTTCGATGGCATTGACTCAAATCGTTTTAATTTGATTAATATTTCTTTTGAGTTAGTGTACCAAATTGTGTTGGAGATTTATTATTTTAAGGGGGATAGGTTTTATTAGAACATATTTTTTATTAATTTATTCGATACCTAGTTATTTAAAAAATGGGGGAATAAAAATTCCCCTTAAAGAAAGTGCCACCCTCCCCTCCAAACCCTTACTTTATGTACATATACATATGTAATGTTATCCAAGGTAAAAATGAAAATGAAAAGAAACAGAACAGAGAACATTTCATCTCAATTTCTCTCAACCAGCAACCTTTAATCATTTATTTGAGGGTAATTTTGGTGGTGTTGCTCCGTGAAGGCTCGGTACCTTGGTTCCACTTGCATTTCTAGCCAGTAATCCCTCATTTTTACTATAATTTCAAAGTTTTTGATAGAAAATAAATGTTTTAGGGCTTATATCTTTATCTCTACCTGTGAAATTGAGCCCTAATTTGTACCAGACGATCACCACATCATGCTCTTCGTGTTGATATAATTATTTCCTGATTTTAAGCTGTTAGAATTTTTGTCCAGGTTTTTAGTC
>JBDJHY010241336.1:0-10836 GCA_039654485.1 Withania somnifera
TGATACTGTGTTTTGGGCATTTATTTTGATTCTTATTACTTTTGTTTATTCACTTATATACTGTTATTTTAAACTTGTGCTTTTCGTATTTGATATAGTAGTCCTCAACTATGGTTTCGAACTACAGGGTTGGTTCTCCTACTGTGGTATAGTAGGTGCTATCATGATCCGAAAAATCGGGTCGTGACATAAATATTAGCTATTATGAGTGTATATTTAATATCGCACACCCTTCATGAGAAGAAAATTTGCACACTCTTTGTTAAATTCTTGGCTCTATCATTGTCTCAACATTGTTTTGCTCGGATAATTAGATTTTTTTAAAACGGTTTAAATTGTGTATTTCTTAGGGCTCATTTGAAAATGAAAATAATAATCTTTTAGAATTTAAGTTGGAGTTGGAATGTAATTGTGTTTGGCTATATTTTTTTGCATTAATATTTAGAATTTAAATATATTTTTAAGAACATATAAAAAATTTAAAAATATAATATAAGTCAAATAAAGTTATTATATGTAAATAAAAAATATTTTTTTTAAATAATTAAAAAGTGAAAAGAAATAAAATTTAACATGTTTTCACTTTTTCTATTAAATTCCGAAATTTTATTTGTAATTCTCATGGCCAAACACCATTTTGAAATAAAGTATATTTTTTTTAAAAAAAGTAAAAATTTAAATGGAAATACATCTTCTAATAGTAATTTTCCTAAATTATCACCATGTTTGAAAAATTGTCCTATAATATTACTTTTGTTTCTTTTAGAATTACAATATCACCCGACTTTCCCCATTTTCTTTAAAATATACTTTACATTACAAATACATTATTCTTCTCCTAGTTAAAAGACATGTCATATTTATTTATTTATTTATTTATAATATATTTTTAAATACTTTTAAAGTAACTTGCTTTTTTATAATATATTTTAAATTCATTTAAAGCAATTAACATCTTTTACTCCGGATGATGCTTTTATAATGATTTAAATATTTTAATTAACAAATATTGATGAAAATTAAATATAGATTTTTTTCGATACGTTCACTAGTCTGATATATAATTTTTATATGAGAATTTAGTTTTAGTTTAATTTTATAGAAAAAATTTTTATTCTAGATTTTTGAAGCTGATAAAAAAGAGAACTAGATTTAGTGACAAAATTTTACCCCTGACTTATGCACAAATACATTTGATCTTTAAAATAACAAATTGTGGCGTCAATACTTGAAAGAAGCATGTCAAAATTTATGTCCACAACTAAAATAATATTTTATAGATAATATCACTGTAACTGATTATAATTTGATCTTAGAGATTTTAGAAAAAGAGACAAGTATAATGTGTCAAAAGAAGTGTTTCACATAACTAACAAAAGGCACTAAACATAATTCTTTTATTTTACTAGAGTTTCTCTTCTTTTGCAAAACATCTACATAATCCTTTGTATATAGATTTCTCTTTTGAGTTGACTTTCCCTCTTTGTTATAAAAGGTCAATCAACAGGTACACCTTCTTGAGCCAACAATAGAGAAAAAACACAACAAAGAAATAAAATTAATAAATAAAATAATTAAGAACTCATACCTGAGTTTTAATTGATTGCTTTGCTAAGTTTAAATTTATTTGAGAGTCTACCCACATTTCTTGATGATAAAAATCATAATAATACCAAAAGTTGATATTTTTGGTTTGTCTTTTAAGTGATTTGGCGATTGGTTTGAAGATGTCAATTATATTTTAAAGAAAATTGTAAGGATCTCTTGCATTATGGCTTTTCTTTTTGCAAATTGAACGTTTTTCTTAAAAACATTCGAGGTTTAATGTTCTTAGTCCTTTTATCAACATTTTTTTTGCATTTTAGCAACTTCAACTGCTTTTTGCTTCTCTAATTCTTTTCTTTTATTTTTGTTCTTTTTCCTCCTCTTCTTCTTCACAACACTAAGAGGAAGAACCACTTCACTGTTTACAACTTTTGGCCAATGATCTTCAAGATTTGTTGGATTGATATAACACAATACATAACTTTGAATGGTATCAATATGATAGAACACATTCACATAGTCTTTAACTCTTTCACTGTCGTCGACAATACTAATATAAACATGAGGACATGCGACCCTATTAGCTCAAATCTCCTACATACAATTCTTAGCCACCTTATCTACCACATATGAGCACCATGCCTATTAACCAATACCCTTGATTCCCCAGATAGTTAGCTTTAAACATAACGGTCTCATTATTAATTTTGTTAAATTTATTAATAATCCTAGTATAAATCATGCCTTGATATTTGTCAATTCAGATTCTCTTGTTGCGCAACCCTTTATTTTATTCTTTATTATTTCTAACATTATAATGATTGATTTTCTGACATCAAGTACATTAAAAATATTTGCATCAATATTATATAATAACTATTGATAGAAAAATAATACTTCTTTAACTTATTGAAGTTTTTATACAAGTTGTTGAGCAACATATCATATCTAGTATTTATTTTGAACAAAGATCTAGTCCAACTTTAAAATGATTTTTCTGGATGATTTAACTATCTTCTTGTATCTTTATCTTCTTGCTCAATTTTTTTCATACATTTTCTGAATATTATTTTTACTGATCGTTGCTGCATTTCATACCAAATATTTTAAAGCTTTGTCTTTGAATTTTCCTTTGAAGTTTTGGTATATTTCCTAACATAACTTTTATATTTAGCAAAAGGACATAAATTTTTCACTGCTTCAATTAAACACTACAAATAAAAATTAAAAATAGTTAGATAAATGAAAATTTACCTTTTGTCTGTCTGACATTAATGTAATGTGATGACTGTTTCTTATTTTCACATCTTCTCCAAGAATCTCAAGGAATTTACTCTAAGTTTCTTTACTTCCATTTTGAGGTAAGACAAAATAAGCAACAGGAAAAGTAAAAACATTGGGGTCTAATAGCAACTACTGCTAATAAGTTCCCTTCAAAATTATCTTTTAGCCAGCATCCATCTAGGCTAATAAAGGCCCTACACCCTGAGTTCTGAAATTTTTCTTCAAATCTCCAAATCGTAACAATTGATTCAGGATTAAAATTCAACAAATCTACTCTATATGATAAAATCTTAAGTCTCTCATCTCCAAGCACCCATTGTAGCGCTTGGTTTCTCATTCTCCATGCCTTCTTATATGATATTGTGCAATTGAAGTCTATGATAATTGCTATTATTTCATTTATATTCCAATTTAGATCAATTTTAAAATTTTCAAAGTACCTAATGTTTTCATGGCTTGTAAAATATAATAAAAGTTGTTTGGGTTTCCAATGGAAAATCATTTCAAAAACCAAATCAATATTTTAAAAACTCTTTCGAGAAAAACAAAATAAGAGAAAGAAAGAGCTACCACTTAATTTTATTTTTAAAAAAATCAAGAAAACCTTTGACATTTTATAAGTCCCAAAAATTAAAAAAAATTTAAAATATAAAAATTCGGGTAAACGGTTCCTATGAACACTCTTGAAAGGTTGTTAAGGCATCAAGAATGTCCACTAACTTTTGATTGTCCATTCGTTTCAAAATAGCTTACTTGATTAAGTTGAGTTGTAAAAAGGGTGACTCTAGTTTATGAAAATCTTGCATATTAAAAATCTTTACCAAAGTGATTGTAAAATGAGAAAATAAGAAGACAATCAACTGACTTGAGAATCAGAGCAAGTAGCAAACAATGCTACAACGTAAAGAATAATTGCGGGATCTAGGCTTTTATCCCAAATCAAATTAAAACCTCTCCTAATTCGATAATCTTGGGCTTTTAGACCATTTGTAGCTTATACCTGTTCTATACTAAATTTGGGCTTTATGACCCATTTCCTTTCATCTGTAGCTGCTGCCACATAACCCATAGGTCTCGGCCCGGTATAATTTTTTTCACCTGTCCTAACCTATCAAGAACATTGACCCATTATATCAAAATAAAAGAGCAATTTAAAAAATTGGGCCTTAAGGCCCATTACAAACCATGAATGAAATATAAATGAATAAATAGCAAAAAATCGGGCTTTTAGCCCTATGACCACTGTTGTTGTTTGATGGGCTTCATCCCACTTGAATCTTTTCGCTGTAGTTGATTAATGGCCCGATTATTTCCATTGATGTCTTCGGTCCGAAAGAACTCAGGTGGAGACTTGACTCAAATAAAATGGGCGTGGGCCCATCATAGATACAAGGTAAAGCTCTCGAGTCCCTAGAAGGACTCATTCGATTTCATATGTATAAAGGGAGAAAAAAGTTAGTGTCTATCAATAAATAATAAAAATGAAACAAAATATAATGGCAAAGAGAGGAGGAAACAAAGAGATCAACTAAAAAATAGAGAGGAAAAACCTAACAAGTCATATGCTTAGCTTCTGCTAGAAAGAAAATCAATTTGAGATCTAGGAGTAATAATCGATTAAGTTCTATAGGAACTTTAACTGAAGATCGTATCTCGTTGCTTAAAAAAATCAAGTCATATCAAACTATCCAAATTGAGACTTCAAGCTAACCAAAAAGCTACATGTTTTGGCGGTCTCGGCTAGTGCAAACATTTTAAACTAACTCACTCATTTTTAAGAGTCACTTGTAGAGAAATAATAGACAGAGCCTTAAACTTGGTGATTTCATTCTAAAACATTCTCTACTGCAGATTGTATATAGGAAGGCCCAAAAACATGTTAACTAAAGAACAAAGGCAAGTTCAAAACTTTGAGACAACATATGAAACACTTTAAATATAAGTATGTCATTAGACCTTGGTTTTGGTATTAAAGATTTCAACTTAGCCATATGTTTAAACATGTTTGTTAGTCAAAATTTAAAGCTCTATTTCCCTACTTTACAAACTGTTAGCTATTCCAAATTTATCAGCCACATAATCTAGGAAATTAAATTGATTAGGCCTATACATGCTCCATCCACATACTTTGAAAAAAATGTAAAGCAACTAGCTTGAACTCAAATAGTCATGTCAAGAATAATGAAGACAATAGAAAATACATAGACAACCAACAACTTATGCCGTAGGTTAGCATTGACTTAATCATGGAGCCCCAATTTCAACATACTTTGCTTATGGGACTCAACTAAACAAGCAAATGCTAGGTGGTCTATACTGGCTAGACCCTAAGGATCCTAGTTCAAGCTAAAAACATGAGATCAAGGCAACACAACATTGAAATGATTGGTATATTCTTTCTCTAAACTCAAATAATTTAAATTTTCTAATTTCACATGGTAAACCCTCAAATAGTGATCATTGATTAGCATTCCTACTCATTGAAACACAAACAATAGTAAAATACGATCATGATATGACACTTCTCAAAAACACAAACTTTAAATACATAATCATTTCAAAGGCTTAAATGAGGAAACCAACAAAAGGAACTAGACCACAATTACTCAACAACAAACAAGTTTTTAAGAGTAAAACAAGGTCCTTTCCACCTGTCTATTGCAGGCTAACCTCTTTAAGAGAACACAAGGCAGGCTATTGATTCTAATGATTTCAATTTTGACACAAAACAGTGAGTTAAAGAAGTTCAATTACATATTGGTTTATCCCCAACTAACCTACAACAACATTTTGTCTACTAAACAACAAACGAAAGCAAACTAGACCAGAATGATCTAGTTCTTAGTGTTAAAACACTATAAATCAAGCCGAGCAAAGGATGACCTATAGACCATACATGATCCAACAACCATCCCTTAACCAAACTTAAACATTTTATTAAACCTCAAACATATACAGACAACGTCTGTCTTAACAAATTTCTTTTAAAACTCTAACTTTACACTTGATTCTTAGTGAACCAAAGGTGATCAAGCAATATACATGATTTTAATTGATCGATCAAATAATTTTTTTATGATAAAAATAAAAAAAAAGTGATGAGATCGTCTTGAATTTAAGCAAACAACGACATAATTGAAAGATAAAAGGTCATTCAACAAAGAACCAAAGCTAAAAACAAAAGACTTGAACTTGAATTACCTTTTCTTGGGCAATAAAATTGAGATGATGAGATTTGATAAAGCTTGAGTCTTCTATCCTTGACTCAAAACAACAACAAAAGAATTGAAAATTTGGACTAAGAGCAAGAAAATTCCATAACTCTAAGGCTAGGTACAAAATGATAAAAATCCTAGTCCAGTAAGAGGATTCCTGAGGGTGTAAAGGACTCATTGAACCTCATAGCAAAATATACCAAACTCAAAGATCATTGTCTTTATCGCAATGATTGAAGGAGGACTTTTTGTTGAATTTTTTTAGTAGAACTCAAAAATTCTTCCTCGGTTTCCATTATAAAGAGGAACCAATATCTAATTTAAAAGAGTCATTTTGAATAAAACGACGACCCAATTTTTAAAATATATCATTTTAAATAGAACGACAATCCAATTTTGAATAAATGTCATTTTGATTAGGATGACTACCCGATTTTTAAAATGTGATATCTTTGGAATGGGATGAAAATCCAATTTGTCTTATTGAAAAATGAACGACTCAATTTGAACATAATTTTCATGCCCCAGTCTACTCCCTAGATGGGAACGACATTGAGAACCCCGAAGGACCCTCAACTAACCCTATGTATAGACATGGCTACTTACTAAACAATTAATAAGAGAAAACACATTATAAAGTAGAATGGGATAACTGGACATGACAACATAGTCTGAATTGAATAGGAATAAATACTAAATCTAATAAACTAAATGCTGAACATATATTTGAAAGCCTCTACTAACTGAAAATAGTCTGGCTAAGTAAATTCTATAGCTCATAATAGGAAATAAAAAAATTGTATGACATGAAAATATACTAAGACATCTATAATCTTTTAGACTAACTCTAAGACCCCCAAACCATGAGGATTCACCACTATATAGTTGTTGAATACAAATCCAAAACTATCCACAGGGGTGTGATGGATAGCCTTAATCTATATGATTAGTGTGCGCAAAAGAATATGCATCAGTACTTTCGAAATGTACTTAGTATGTAGGCATACAACATAATAAGTTTGAAGCACATGAGTAATAATGTACAAATACTGAATATGAAAGCAGGAGTACTGGATTAAGAAAACTGAAATGCATATGTAACAATGAAAACTGAACTATGCACTGAGAGGCTGACAAGTTTTATGTTTTGTAACACATCATAAGACTGAAATGCAACGAATCATATTAATTGGAAATAAGCTTAAAAAATAAATCATTATGATGATATTGAAATATTCATCCTTTATTTTAAACTGGTGTGCCATGCAATCATGATTATTATACTGTAAAACTAAAAGTTGAACATAAGTGGGAACATGGGTGAGAGTTTCTCTTAACCAATATATAACCATGTGAGAGACTCATGGAGTCCAACTTAATAACCCGTTGGTATGTCCCCTTATGCCCGTCTAAAGGTATAATATCTAGTTGGTGTAGATCCACTAATTGGTAACTGATCCTAATCAAGTTAACTTCCTATTGTGGAAACATTATTCTGGGATAAGGTCTATTTGAAACCCAAATCCACTCGGTGCTAGATACTACTCCCAAAACTAAAACATTGTCAGCTTATGGTGTACTTAACTAGTTAAAATAAATGCTTTAATTAAGCCCGTACTAGTCATACTAAAGTATGAGTATGTGATCATTTAGATACCGAAATACTGAAGATGCTTAAATTAATCCTGAAAACTGATATTTATCTAAGATAGTGATCAAAGTATCAAAACATACTGAGTGGCACTATAAATAGCCTGAAAATTAATATTTTATGCATAATTAGAAAATACTTGAAATACAGAACTTAAATGTATATAAATTATGCTTAATGCTGAAGTGTAATGATTTTTGAGAACTGGGATCATGCTTGAATCATGAGAATATCTTAATTCTATGACATAACCAAGGAGAGTCATAATAAAGCTTTAAAATGTGTCTAGAATCATGCAATTATCTTAAAAGATTAAATCTAAACATAGGACTAGTTTTGGGTAAGAACCCTAGTTCATGTAGATTAGGAATTTAAACTGAAAACTATAGTTTTGGGAAAGAGGATGAAGAACATAAACCCTTATTGAAAACCCACATACCTATTAACTGAATATTTTTGGCTGAAAATCTGGGGAAGTACTTAGATTCTAGAGACAAAAGTTGAATAACCCTAATCTCAAGTTTGAGAGAGCTTTTGTGAGTTTTGTAGATTTAAACCGAAAGAATAAGGAGATTTTGGCTAAGTGTGTCTTTATATTACCCCAAGGAATAGTACAAACAATGTAGTATTCATCTAAAAAGAATGGGAAATGACTGGAATCCTCAATTCGAAACTATTGAAAAACTATCGGGCAACATCAAGGACATACAATATGGACCGTGGTATGCACCCCACAGACCATAGATTGGTCTATGATATAATACTTGGAACCAAACTGTTGGATTGACTACATAGACATACAATATGGTCCATGAGGTTCACCCTACAAACCGTAGGGTGGCTGGTGCTCTAAAGTTTTAAAAATTTAACTTTTTAAGGGTTCACCTTATGATTGAACAGTATGGTCCTTAGTGTTGATCCTATAGACAATATTATGGACTTGTGGACTGGGTACTGAAAAGGTAAACTTCAGGAGGTATCCTACGATTCAAGTCTACAATTCGTGGTGTTGACCTTATGGATCGTAGGTTGGGCCTACAATAAAACTTTCCCAAATTTTTAATTTATGTCTGGTTACTGATCCAAAGGGTAGTTCTAAGCATGAAAAATAAGTACATGGCCTTACAATATCTCTTCCTTGGGATCATTCATTGTTGAATGGTGGTCGAGACTGAGGAGCACTGAGTATGAATTGAGTAAACGGATACTTGGACACATAAAGCCACATACAGACATGGGCTTGACTTACACATCGATGTAGCTAAAATTAACTGCTGATTTAGCCATGAACACATTTCTAACTGGCTAGGATCATGATTTCAATATAACTAGTTTGAGTACTATTGGTACGCATAATCTCATATAGACTGACAAATCATAAATAGTCTAAAAGAAATACCTAGAGAATAAAACAAGAATTAATCACCTCAAGTTAAGATGGGATTCGGGGGGAACAAGTGGGGGTAATTATCCATCATATGTGCATCGGCTTCTCAAGTAGCCCCTTCTGTCAATTAACTTCCCAAAAGACTTTGACTGAGGCTATTTCTTTATTTTTGAACCTGCGGACCTGTTTATCTAAAATCGATACTTCCTCATAGGATAGGCTATCCTTTATACATAAACTGTCTAGGGGTAAAACAAGTGAAGGGTCTCCTATACACTTCCTCAACAGGGATATATGTAATACAAGATGGACAACAGCTAACTCTGCAGGTAAGGCCAACTCATAAGCCTCTTTACCGACTCTTCTTAGAATCTAAACCTATGTAGAGGGCACTATGTAGTGACCCTCATGGTCATTTATGATAAATGCATGATATTTTACATTCTAGAGCATTTTGGTAGTTTCCCCAAGTCATTTATGAATTTTTAGGACTGACAGTTTAGATCCCCGGTGACTCGGTCGAGAAATATCTCAAATTCCCTATATTAGAGCCTAAAACTAAGTACTCATTGATCAAAATCAACTTTCCTTCAAGACGAGCTCAGAATTAAATTTTGATAGTTCCATTAGCTTCGAAATACCAAACAAAGATTAACCTTAAGTTTGTGTTTTGGAGGTTTCGTTTGCAAGTTGTGTGGATTTGTGGAATTTAGCTAAGTTTAAGCCTAAAAGTGAAGCTTGAGTGGTAATTTGATGTTCAGAGTGTCGGATTGGAATTCTGATGCTTCCAGAAGCTTTGGAATGATCAATTTAGGCTAGGTGAGGTGTTGGTTTAATTTTTGTACTTATCATTGCAATTTTGGGGTATTGGCGGAAAGATGTATTTTTGGCCCTTTTGGTTTAAGGGGTCATTTTGAGTAAACAAACTCAGAATTCAGTTTTGTCAATTCTGTTGAGTCAATAATGTCATTTCCATGCTTTTTACATATCTAGTTTGTCAAAATTAGGCTCCGTTTGATTCCCGAACCCCTGCTTGAAAATCCTGGAAAATTTCAGATTCTGATCTGCAGCTGGTGCAGATGTTGTTCTATGCAAGCGCAGCCTTAAGGCGCGATCATGATGCCTATTTTCCTCCTCTTAGCCATTGCGGCACTCACCACGTAATCACGATTCAATTCTGGAAAACCTTCTTCGCGATCGCGGTGAAATCATGCGATCATGATGCCTTAGAACTTTCTTCAGTGCAATCGCGAAGGGTTATCTGACTAGCGATTTTATAAAATTCCAGCTGCAGCTCCTTTCCCTTTTTCGCAACTTAAATATCATTTCTATTCCATTCCAAAGTAAAAACCCTTCCCAAACCCCATTCTAAGTCCAAGCAAGCTATCATCAACATTCTTCATTGATCCTATGCGGATTAGGTAAGTTTCCTCTCTCTTCTTCTTCCTTATATTCCCTAATTTTTCCTCCATTAATGGCTAAAAGTTGGGGTTGAATAAATCATCCCATAACTTGATTTATTTCGTATAATCTTTGTTATTAGTATATACATTGCTTCTAGGATCATTAACTCATCAAAATTCAAACGTTTTTATTGTAAAGATCGAACCTTTAAACCTTTTTGGTTCAATACTATTCGGTCTAATTTCAACCTCTTTCCTTGATTATATTGTGCTAAAATTTGAAGCAGGGGTTCCTGGCGGCATTAGGAACCCCGTGGTGAATTTTGTTAGTGGTTTTGGCAAGCGGGAGGG
>JBDJHY010241345.1:0-10836 GCA_039654485.1 Withania somnifera
GTCGCTGATTTGTTTAGATTTTTTCATCTATCGAAGGACATTCCCTTCCAGTTTTCAGTTGACTGCGAGTCTTTCTTTTTGAAGCTAAAGTAGTTGTTGACTACCACCCTAGTTCTTGCCTTACCAATTGATGGTCAGCCCTATGCAATGTATTTTGATGCTTTCGGTATTTGGTTAGGCTGTGGTCTAATACAACAAGGTCATGATATAGAATATGCTTTGAGGCAACTGAAGGATCACGAGCGCAACTACCAAACCCATGAATTGAAGTTGGTAGTGGTAGTTTTCATGCTTAAGATCTAGAGGAACTATCTATATGGTGTCCGTTGTGAGATTATTATTGATCACCGCTACTTGCAGTACATTTTGAGTTAGAAGGAGATTAACCTGAGACAACAAAAGTGGGTTGAGCTCCTAAAGGACTATGATTTAGTAATTTATATCACTCGGGAAAGGCTAATGTGGTTGCAGATGCCTTTGGATGAAAGGTTATGAGTATGGGCATCCTAGCTTCTATTTCTGTTTTTAATAAGCTGTTATCTTGGGACATTCAGTCAAAGGCTAATATGTTGGTTAGATTGGATATCCCAACACCAAAGCGGGTTGTTTCACATGTTGAGGCTAGGTCATCTTTACTTGATCAGATTTGGTAGAGCCAGTAATTGGATCCCCGTATAGTTCATATGAAAGAGAGTGCTTTGAGGGGTGATTTAGTTGGGATATGATGGATTTCAATGATGTGTTGTGGGTTCATGATCACCTAGAAGTTTCAAAATTTAGTGGGTTGATTCAAACTTTGTTGTGTGAGGCTTATTTTCCAAGGTAATCTATCCATCCGAGTACTGCTAGGATGTACAGTGATTTTAGGCAGTATTATTGGTGGTCGGGTATGAGGGGAGATATAATATATTTTATGTCTCGGTGTTTGAACTATTAACAGTGAAATTCGATCATTGAAGGTTGGGCGGTGATCTTCATAGACTCCCTATTCCTGAGTGGAAGTGGGAGCAAATTACTATGATTTTCAATTCAGGACTTCTCCATACATTTAGAGGCCATGATTGCATTTGGGTAATCGTGGATCAATTGACCAAGTCAACTCACTTTCTGTTGGCACATTCATCTTGAGGTGGTGAGGTCTTGGCTGGGTTGTATGTTTAGGAGGTGACCTAGTGGGATGCTAGTGTCTGTTATATCTAACAGGGGCATATAGTATACCTCACGGTAGAAAGGTTACATTAAGTGTAATATGTTACCCATTGACCAATGGGCAGTTAGAGAGGACTATTTAAGTACTTCAAGATATGTTGTAGGCATGCGCACTTGATTTTGGCGGTATCTGGGATAGATATTTGCTTTAGCAGAGTTCTTATATATAATAGTTTCTATTCTAGCATTCATATGGCCCTATTTGAGGCCATGCATGGCAAGCAATGCAGGTCGCCTATTGGTTGGTTTTGAGACAAAGAGGCTTCACTCCTGATATTTGATTTGATCCGTGAAAATGTGTATAGTGTTAAAGTTATTCAGGGTAGGCTTCGAACAACACATAGTAGTTAGAATTTCTATGTGGTTCGTAGTCTTTGGCCCTTAGAGTTTAGCATTAGTAAATGGGTCCTTATAGGGGTATCACCGATGAAGGGTGTTATGAGATTTTTACTTGAGGTAATATTTTCCCATGGTTCATTGAGCCTTATGAGATCACTCGGTTCATCAAGCCTTATAAGACCACTCAGAGGGTTTGAGATGTTGACTATAAACTTGCCTTACCTCTAGATTTAGCTGTTATCCATCTGATTTTCATGTATCTATGCATCTTTGATGTCTACCTAACACATCCTATGTTCTTCGTCGAGAGTCTTTATAGATAGATGAATGGTTGACTTTTATTGAGACTCCAGAGGCCATTACAAATAGGGATGTGATATGGATCAAATGTAGAGTTATCCTAGTGGTAAAGGTTCCTTAGGCGCATTGACGAATCTAGGGGGATACTTTAGAGATTATGTGATATCTCTTTCTACATATGTTCGAGCCTTTAGGTACTACTCTTTCCTTGACTTTCTAGAATTAATGTCCTGTTTAGTGGTATGACCTGTGTTGTCATTTAATTTTCTTTTAGCTTCATATGAGTTTAGAGTTTTTTTTAGCTACCCCAAGTCATTTATGACTTGCTGGGACTGTTAGGTTTGTTCCTTGGTAGTTCTATAACCTGTTATCTTAATTTACTTATTTGAAGGCTTAACATTGAAATAGTGGAACTTGATAGTGAATTCTTTGTAAACGCGCTCAGAATCAGATTTTAAAAGTTTTGTTAGATCTAAAAAGCTGACTTTGATCTAGTTGGACCTTTAGTTCGAATACCGATGTTTCCATTCTATGTTTGAGCTGTGTAAGTTTAGCTAAAGTTCATTTTGGAGTTTGAGTGGTATTTTGATGATCAGAGTTTCAAATCTAAATCTTGATGCTTCCATCAGCTCCAAGATGTTGAATTTAGGCTAATTGGGTCATTGATGCACTTATGCGGTGTTGAGGCTTGTTTTGAGGGTCGTTGTGGAAAGTTAGGAAGTTGGTGACTTTTATTTAATTTTGTATGGGGGTTTTTTTGCTCAAACGACCTCCATTGGTTGTTTTGTCAATTCCATCTAGTATGGAATATATCTTTCATGTAAGTTACATATTTGGTTTATTATTGTTATACTCTTTTTTAATTGCAATCCCTTATTTGGAAATTTAGGTATTGTAGAAAAATCTGCAGGTCAAGTTGTACAACGTGATTGGCTTGTGGGGAATGACTCAATAAATCTCCTTCCTCTCCTTTTACATGATCACGATGGTAGGATATGATTGGTTGGGATGGGAATTCTGGAATCAGCACAATCGTACTGGTTTTGTGGATAAGTTTGGAGCATGATCGTTAGGGGGCTGCGATCGCGCAACATCACACCTAGGTTTACATAAGCCAAATCTCTTTAAATTTTAGAATAACTACAGAAATATTTTCTTTCTTCCACCCTTGTTTATCCGCTAAATTCTTGCCCAAACCTTGATAGTTTTTGGTTGAAGTGTTGGGAAGTTATCTTAGTGCCTCATCCTTATCTTGGGTAAGCTTTCTCCTTTCCTTGTATCTTACTTCTTGGTGCATAAAGCTTCAATGGTGGGTTGTGATTTGGTAAATTTTGCGTTGGTAGATAGTGGTCTTGGTTGGGAGCTATGGGAAATCATCTCTTCCTATTTTCTCCTCACTTTGGGTGAGTTTCACGTTTTGATTTCCTTGTGTTTTCTCAAAAGTTTTATTCGTATAATGCAAAACTTTTCTTGGCTTTTTCAGGACCTATTTGGGGTCATATTGATCTTATTAAAAACCATATGTCCCTTGAGGAGAGGCCTATTTCCTAATAATTTTAGTTTATTTTTTTAGGCTGCGAGGCCCAAATGTTCATTTTTAGGAACGATTTTTGACTTGGATTGCACTTGGAAATATGGGTTTCATTATTTTTCTTTGGAATTTTGATACCTAATTTTATAGTTTCGAGTGGATTCAGTCTTGTTGAAAGCTTCAGATTAATGTTATGCTTTTTTCGAGGACTTTCATGGGCATCCAGGTAGGCTAGGCTTACCCTTCTCTAGACTAGACTATTATAGGATGTTTTTGTTGTGTGGCTGTTGTGTGGAATGGTTTTTTTTTTGGATTCCCTACATTATTTCTTTCAATACCTCTTTTACCTACTCCTAGGAATCCCATGGAGGGACATAAAAGGTGTTGGGCTACATGTGGGTATCCCGACCTTGCCATGATCAGGCTTGGACCTTGGTAGTTGTGTTTTGACTATGAGATCTTGTGAGCAGTGTGTACTTAAGAAGTGGCTTCTGGAAGATGCTAGTGTGTGGTAGCCTTATCTGTGATCTCGTTGTGAAACATTCATGTATTTTAAATATTAGGTTGTGGCATTGTGTGCACGGGCGCCTAGGGCTATAGTAAATTGGATACAAACTTGGATAACTAAAGCTAGAAAGTTTTACTAGCTTTAAGCTGGAAATAGTTTTCCTTACTTATATGTATGTATATGACACGACCACCTGTTATTATTGCTCTATTATCAAGGCATAAATAGAATAAGTTTCGAATATCATGGGGTACTGTCTTGGTTATTATAGGGGTATGGTCTAAAATAGGCCGATTGTATGGCGTGACCTTACCTCAGATTAGGAAGAACGAGCCTACTCCTGATTACTGATGGTCATGGTCGCAATATAGATTGATTATATGGTGTGTGCCTACTTCAAATTGATAGGGTCGGGCCTTCCTTTGATCATTGAGGAGCAGGCTTGGACGTGGGTCCAACAAATAGACTGAAGGCGCGGTCTCCTAGTTCGAGCGGTTTACCTTGAGTTCTATGATTGTTTTCCATGTGCATTCATCCTGTTTATATTGGTTGTGGTTTCCAGGGTTAGAGGGGAGTCCCGGTAAGTTCTTGTTTATATTGGTTGTGCCTAACGCTAGGATGAGGCATCAGGTAGGTTTTTATATCTTAATTTTGTTTGTACCCAACAGTCTTAGGGTGGGCCTTTTGGTTTATATTGGCTCTTTACTTTACTTATATCCATGACATGTTAGTCACTTTTACTTTTAACTGCTACTTAGTACTAGTGTACTCAGTTGATGTCTATGTATGCCTTTGATGATTCATTTCTCAATAAAACTATTTGATAGTAAGATGCTCCTTTGTGATAAATAGCCATAGAATGACTTGTTTAGATCCTATACATTCCTTTCTGTTGTTAGTAGTTAACCGCTATACCTGCTACTATCACTAGTTGCATAGTTAGTTTCATACTGCTTACCTGCTCTTATTGACCTATCTTACTTTTGTCTTCATTACCTACTTGTACCTTATTTTAATCCAGTCTTCCTACAATGCCTACTGGGTATCCATTTTTTGGTACTAATACTGCATTTTTAGACTACTTTTGTGGTGCATATACCAGTACGGGTCATTAGAGACAACACAATTATGCTTAGTAGATTGTTTTTCTATAGAGACCAGTGAGCCTTGGTGCCTGAGCTAATTGCATCCTCCAGTTGTGGTAGCCTGCTTTATTTTGTTCATGGCAGGACTACAACTTTTATAGGATCTTGTATATGTATATATCTCTTATGGATACTCTGATTTGTAGCTCTACATTCCATTGACACAAGGCTTTGGGAATGGTTTGTATATATACTTACTTTTACTGTCGGTTTATTTCATTTATTTTACTTCCTCTTGGTAGATATGAAAGGCTATAACCAATTGCAAGTACCTCCGGGTTGTAGCGACGGACTTGTTTGCTGGCGGGCTCTAGACTCCATCATGAACTGGGTTTGGGTTGTGACAATTAGCCTTGCATGAATGATACATCACGGTAATGTCATAATCCTTTAGCAACTTAAGTCATCTCCTCTTTCGAACATTCAAATCCCTTTGATCAACCATAGGTTATGAACTCTTATGATTGGTGAAGACATCTACATGCACTCTATTCAAGTGGTGTTTCCACAACTTCAAAGACAAAATCACAAGTGCAAGTTCAAGTTCATGGGTAGGATAATTATTCTCATGAATTTTTAGTTGTCTAGAAGCATAAGCTACAACCTTAATATGCTACATCATAACACAACCCATACCAGTTCTCGAAGAATCACAGTACACCACAAACCAATGGAAACCATCTAGCAAAGTTAACACAGAAGAATATGTCAACCTATCTTTCAACTCCTGAAAACTCCTATCACAAGCATCAAACCACTCAAACTTCACTTTCTTCTGTGTCGATAGGTCAAAGGATCATCTGTATATGAGAAGCCCAAACAAACCTACGGTAATACCCAGCTAGACCCAAAAAAGTATAGATACCTGACGGAGAGGTAGGTTTAGGAAAATTATGGAAAAAATTAACCTTTAGGGAATCTTCCTAAATACCCTCACTAGAAATGATATGACTACGGAAAGCAATTGACTTAATATAAAACTCACACTTAGAAAATAAAGCATAAAGCTTACACTCTCTAAGGGTCTGAAGAATAACATGAATATGGTTCGCATGCTCCCCTAACCTCTGTAATAAATAGGAATATCATCAGCTAAGGGTCATAAGGTCCGTGAAAATTAAAGGAGTATTATTAAAAACAAAAGACATGACCACGAACTCAAAATGGCCATAACGAGTACGAAATGATATCTTCTTCATATTTGACTCTCTAACCTTATGTTGATGATACCCAAAATGACAATCAATATTAGAAAATTGTCTAGCACATTAAAGTTGATCAAACAAGTTGTCAATCATCAAAATGAGATACTTATTCTTGATTGTGAATTATTTTAGCTGATGTTAGTCAATTCACATACAGTAAGAAATATATTTCTTACACACGAACAAGACAAGAGCCTCGAAGAGACACACTCGTATGGATAAACCTCTTTTCTAAAAGATTGACTAATTGGTTCTTCAACTCTCTAAGATTAGCTGGTGCCATTCCATATAGCAGAATGGAAATAGGATGAGTGCTTGGAATAAGATCTATACTAAAGCCTATGTTTCTGTCCTGAGGGACTTCGGGTAAATCCTCAAGACACATATAAAGAAACTCTCAGACTACAAGTACAAACTGGATATCAGGAGTCATGGAATCAGAGTCCTGAACTTCATGTTGTAATCAGTTATAGACATAGAGCCCTTCTCAAAACTTAGAAACTCACGAACCCTCTCTTACCTCTTTTCTCTAGGAAAGAATTGTCCAGAAGTGTTGTCTCAAACTCCTCCCAAGATGGTGGAACAATTCCAACCCCCTATTATTCCTCTACAGATCATACGAAGACCTGCAATATCCATCAGCTGATAAGCTTCCAAGTCACCCTTTTTAATATCAAGAACTCTTATCAAATTAAAAATCCGATGAACCTCCACTATAAGTAAATATGGATTATTCAGAGTCCTCTAACCATGAAACTTAGAAGGACTCAGCCTCAATAACTCCCTTAGCCTCATAACTCCAACATCAAGAACAATTGGCTGAACCACGGGAACCTAAACTAGTGTTGACCATGTACCATCACTATCTAAGCCATAATTTGCATCATTATGTGTAACTCTAAAGTGGTAATTTCTAATAGTGGCTATTGTGGCTCTGTAGATGGTGGATCTTGGCTCTGCTGGTTATGGTTCTCGGACTTGTGAGCTGATAATCATGGAGGCATCCTTTGAAATATGTAAATAATAAGTCAGAAAGAGGAAATATCTCAGAGTCAAACTCTAAATAATAAAATATAAACATCAATATAGAGAAATGTTTCCTAAATGTTCTTTATCCTTCAAATCATAGATGTGCTTAACCCACAAATGAGATTTTACCTATGTTGGCTCTAAGAGTTAAATTAGGACTCTATAAAACAAGTTCTCTAATATTAAGACCGTCATGCCTCAAGCTCACCCCTTAGGTGGGACTTGCATCCTTAGCTAATAAGTTTTCATAGAAGCCTCAGAAGAACCAATTGGATCATGCATAGATCAACTCACATCACCCGGAGGAAGAAATATCAATAATATCAAAAGTGTAATAGGCTCCTCCTAATAATCAATAAAAAATCTAAATACTCAAGCCTAAAAAACCATACATCTCAGTCTGAAAGCCTCTACTAGCTAAATAATGGACTGCTAGCAAAAGAGTTTGCTAGCTAGTCTCTAGTAAATGAAATAATAAATAATAAAGCTAAAGTTCAAGCTGTAGGTAAATAAATAAACTAACTTTATACCATTCCTTCGAATCAAGTGAGGACTTACCAATCTTCTAATATTCTATGAATACAACTAATGTCAACCTCAAATATACGAATGGTTGGTAATATCTGCCTAGGGGTTAAGACATGCAACAAGAGTAGGATTAGCACTCAAAACATGTACTGAGTACGCGAGCAGGTACAAAATAGGCTATACAATATAATGATAAGTACTATGCAATGCAAGAAAAGTAAATATCACTTCATCTCTAACTCAAATAAGCAATTTAGTAGTTTATAATGAAAATAGTTAAAAAGCTTATATCTCAAATAAACTCAGCTAAACTAGATTACTCATAGTTTTTAGCAAAAGATAAAGACTTCATTAAAAATAAGCTATCACTTTCTTCCTTTCAAAACTATCACTTTTACTTCTCTTTCTGGGAATTTCTATTACCGACATACCTCTAAGCATAAAACGTTGAAGTCTACATATTACCCTATGTGTAGGGGATTTTAAACTTGTTAAATGAAAAGGAAGCTACCTCTTGTGGATCCATCTAGACTACAGGAACAGTTACTGGGAAAAAATAATAAGAGCCCCTATGTTAGGCTACACAGGTTGGGCTATAAGGGCCTCTACCCTCTCTCGGTTCCAATACTCCTCCCATAAGAATGTAATTACTATCATTAAATTTCTCTTTGAATTTTCTCTACTAATGGAAATTCTCTAATGAACCATTAGAACTTCCTAGACTCTTCCGGCTACACTCTCTATTTAGCTAAAATAGAAAAACATAGACAAATTATACTCTTCACTAGCTTCTCACTTCACCTCTTACCAATTAAGCTATAAAATTAAAACTTCTCCTCAATTTATCTTAATAATCTAAGATAGTAAACTTTGACATGCTCCATGCTCATATTTGAAATCATGTAGTAATTCAAGTAATCATGACACTTCAATACTCATTTCAAGTTTTAAGAATAAATCTTGAAAACAATCATCAATTCTTACCTCGAAGCTTCTTTCTTCTTTTACTTCAATTATGAAAATAAACATCAATTAACCATTATTAACTACTAAATTATGAAACCCGTGAGGACTTTCATCATTAATAATTATCATGAGAACATCATAATTCAACCTCAAAAAACATCAATTAATCATTATTCAAGAAATCATAGTTTATAAAATTAAATAAGAAACCAAGAAAGCTTCTACATCATCAAAATCTTATTTAGAAAAGAGTTTTGGGAATAAGGATGAAAGGAGTTTCTTTTGAAAGCTCATGTACCTGATTAGAAGAAATTTGATGGTCAAAAATAAACTATCAAGTTGCTATAATGAAGTCTCTTTGGAAACCCTATTTCTTGCCTCTTTAGAGAAGTTGGAAGAAATTCCTTGCTTGATTTGATTTAACCAAAGAGATTAACAAATTTAGGTTTTAGGGTATTATATTTTTATTTTTAGAAGCCAAAACGTCATTGGTTTAGCCGAAAAATTCAAAGGAAATTCCCAAATTACCCCTTATTAAATAAACTATAAAATTTGACGGCATCACTCCACGAGTCATGGAGTAGCATTGTACGACACGTGGATAGTGGATGGATAGTTTGGTACTAGAGCGTAGTTTCCACATTGAGCCAACCTTCCGAAATATTTTGTTAATTGTAGAAATCAAGTTGCATTAAATATGAATGATTTTGTGATAATATTTTATTTCTTTTTTAGACTATTTTAGTTAATGATATTATATTTTCAAATGTTGCTATGACTCTAATTTATTTTTTAGGGAGTGAAATTGATTCATATAAAATAGTTCATATTCCATGTGTTGTGGGTATTTATTTAATAACTCTTTTGTTATATGTGTTATCTAGACTTGCCCTATTGAACTCTTTTGTTACTTGTGTTATCTAGAATTTGCCTGGTAAGTCTTTTAATACTAATCCTGATTGATTCTGGTTGGAAATATAACCTTAGGCCTACTTTGTGATTTTCTTGAAACCACTTAAGCAAAACAACCACCATTGCATGATATTTTTACCCATGGTTTTCCCTTTGAGCTTTAAACCTTTTATTCAGCAACCATATTACAAGCCTTGATCCATTCTTAAATTAATTCCTCTTTTAAACCCTTGCCTCCTTGAGTGCTAAAATTTGTAAATTATGCTAAAAGCCTAATTTGGAGGTGTAGGTGAGTTGGAGCATGTGTTTGATTATTTTGTAAATGATTCCCTAAAGAAAAAGTCAAGGAAAACATTGAATATCTTATACAAAAAGGAAGAAAAAAAGACAATAAGTGCATTTTATAATAAATGGGGGATGTCAGACTAAAAACAATAATGTTTGGCTGATTATAAAAATGGTGAAAAGAAAATTGTGAGCAAACTTTGAAAAATAAATGAAAATTATTGTGTGGTATCAAGGAGGGTGTAGTCACTATTATGCTCAATATTTATCCTACCCATCCCAAAGCCTACATTACAATATTTAAAAAGTCTTTATGGGATCTCCCACTACACAGTTTTGAGTTAGTGATAAAAGAAAATTAGGGCAATGTTATTGTGTAATATTTGTTGCCATTTGAATTTTGTTGTTGGGTGTGAGTATTGTGATTTTGTGCATTGTATTCTTGTTGTATATAAAGTGTGTTTTGGGACTTCGTTTCTTTTGAGGGCATGTGCATTAGGAAGGATTGGTGAAGTTGATAAATTATGAAAATAAGTAAAATAAGCAAATCTTGTGAACTAGTGTCTTTGGGTCATTTTTTGAATTTCTTTGTTGTCATTTAGTCATTTTATGTTCTATTTCATTCTTTAAAATGTCATTTAAATAAGTTAAGTGTTGTTCACATGTTTGTTGACTTATTGTTAGTACCAACCAGACTTATGAACTTTATTTTTGTTATGGAGAATGTGAAGTTGGATTGTCGAGTGCTAATCGAGCATGAATTGAGAATGTCCTCTTGGTGTGTTTGGTTTTGTTTGGTTGAGGACAAGAGAAAGTTTAAGTTGGGTGTATTGATGAGTGGTGAAGATACTGATTATATAATGGAGTTCTTTTATTATG
>JBDJHY010241366.1:0-10836 GCA_039654485.1 Withania somnifera
TTGAGATAATTCTCGACCGAGTTGCCAGGGATCCGAACTATCGGTCCCAGCAAGTCATAAATGACTTGGGGCAACTATTGAAACATCCTAGGATGCAAGACACTGCGTATTTATCATAAATGTCCTGAAGGGTCATTACACCTTTGGTGCCTTGTGTTTTGTTACATAACCATTTGCCTTTCTAATTTCATGCACTCTAGCAACTTTTTAGGCATCTCTTTTGTACTATTAGCTTGCTGCACATTCTGTGAAGAACCATAATTTTTTTATTGAATTTATGTCCCTACTGCTGATTTAACTGATGGTTTCTGTATTGACCTAGATCCTGTTGATGTTGTTGATATTTATTTCCACCCTAAGAGAAATTTGGGTTGTTTTTCTAGCTTGAATTGTAAGTGTTACCATAGTATTGAAGACTTGCACCTCCCTTTGCATTTCCCAAAAAGTTAACCGAATTAGGATTATCCCCCCATAAATCAGATGTATGATCGCCTCCCCGACATATCTTACACAAATTCACAACTTGAGATTGGACTGCACCCACTGCAACCTACTATTGTTGTTTTCCGAAGGCTTGTACAAATATGTTCTGAAGAGACAAAAATTGTGTTAATAAAGCAGTGACTGCATTTAACCCCATAAACCTGTAGTATTCTTCTTACTAGTATCTCTTCATACATCTCCAGTCATATACGGATTACCTATCATAATCCTAATGAATAATATATATCTCATCATATGTTTATTCCAAGGCCTATCCCCTAGCTAGTAATTCTAGCAATATTTTAGAATTAGGTTCAAATGCCTCGATAAAAGTATGTAGCTATACTTCATTGGATTGCTACTGATGAGGACAATCTATGAGAAATGCCTTAAACCTCTCCCAAACATGGCAGAGATTTTCACCTGAATTTTTTCTAAAGCTCGGGATTTCACTACTCAACCTTATTGTCTTCCTAGATGGAAAGAAATGAAACAAGGACTTCCTTGCTAACTCCTCCCATAAAATAATATAGTTGGGTGGCTCTACATCTAGCCACTACTTTGCATCGCAAAACAAGGAGAATGGAAATAGAGTGAGTATCACACAATTTAGTGAAACTCCCTCTTGAATGTAAGTGATACTAATCTCAAGGAAATTCTAAATCTGTTGTTGAGTATCCTCATGAGCAAGACTAGTGAATGGCCTCTAGTAGGCAAAACTGCAGCATGTTCTGCTTTAGCTCGAATCTACCTCCAGGTGCAGGTTTTGTATAGCAAAGGTAGCATTTGTGGCTCTTGGAATAGAAACCTCATGAACTATGCTTGCAGCTTCTATTTCAGTAGGCACTACAACTATTGGATGATCCAGTGGAGCCTGTGAAACTGGATAAGAGAATGCCTCATTCCTTTGTTGATGATGTAAAAAATATTCTTGTTCCTGAAAGGGTTCCAAAAAGTCTCTATTCCATGCAAGATTAATAGTAATCAATGCTTGAAAAGAATGAAACAGATAAGATCCAGCCATTAATAATTACACCATACAAAATATCTTACAAGAGTAAAAAGTTGACTAATTGCTAAGTCCCCGACAACAATGCAAAAAACTTTTTAGCTTCTAAGAATACATGCAAGTGTACGTGGTCTCACAAGTAAAATAGTGTCTCTTTCAATCCGGATATATAAACCTCAGATACCTGAAATTATGAATTAGTGTCGTAAATGACTTTTATAGGAAATTCAATATTTATGCAAGTGTAGGTAACAATAGAGATTTGGATTTTATATTATTCTAAATTTAACTAATGAAATTTAAATGATACTTTGGAAGAAACAATAAGTGTTGTCAAAATAAAGAACTATTCCAGGGCTATAGAATTACACATATTCATATATGATCTCAGTTTTCCATAAACAATATTATTTCGCTAATTGCTGCTTCCGGGGTTGAAGTTATGAATTAGGGATTTATAGTTCTCTAATCACTATTTATATAACCCCGATAACTACTTTGATTGATGTTGTGGTGGTTTTTTATGTAAATGCATTATAGATATCTTTCCTATTTAACCAAGTGAGTCAACTAAGTACATGATCATGTCTTAATTACAAATCATGTTAATTATTCTAATTTTGGATTCATCAAACATAATCTCACTCCTTATATTTTCATTCTATCCATTAGATTCCCAAATTAGTGCACTTCTAAAGCTGTAGATTTATTCTAATAGTGGCCAATAAATTAGAACATATTGATATCGAAGTGTAAGAACAATTAATCATGAGAAATAATAAGTATTTTATGTTTAACAAATATCATACATCTTGTGCTAGCTAAGAATAGTCATGCTTAATTCAAGAAATAATGTATTAAACATGAACGTTCAAGAATTGAACGATAGATGTAACCCAAGGTTGTTTGAGTATCTTCTCCATTTGTTGTGTTCTCTCCCAAGAGCTGCACTACTTGAAAAAACTTCTCCTTAAGGGTTATATAGATGATCAAGAAAAAGACTATTTTTCCCCCCCAACTTATTTTGCAAGTTGGAAACAATTCCATCCCTGCTGAATAGGGGACCACGATGTGATCCCAACCATGATGGGCAAGCCATCATGTCGTGATCCCTATCTTGGTAGGGAAAAATATCCTATAATTCCTCCCTGCTCATTTCAACTTTCACTTCTACTTATCTACTTTTCATAGGACTCAAAATATACCTTAAATAGGGTAATCATATAGGCTAGTAATGCTACACACATATTTGATAATAAAATACTCAAAAGCATGTAATTATTGTCGAAACCAAGAAAAATAAATGGGACTTTAATGGCATTAAGGAATTTAAATATGTTTAATATGAACTTTGCAATTGAGTTAGAGCCGGGTACCAGGGCCATTTCGGTTACTCCTTATAGTACGGCTCCTACTGATTTGAGAAAAATGAAGGTTTAGCTACATAATTTTCTAGAAAAAGGGTTTATCTATTCAAGTGTATCTCATGGGGTGTACTAGTTTTTATAACAAAAAAGATGGTTCATTACGAATGTATATTGAATACCGATAGCTGAATAAGATTATAGTTAAGAACATGTATCCAATAATTAGGATTGATGATTTTTTTACTAGCTCCAGGGTGCGACAATGTGTTTTAATATACACATGAGGTCAGGATACCATAAGTTGACGATTCGGGCTGAAGATACCCCAAAAATAGCATTTAGGACTTTTTACTACCATTATGAGTTTATAATTAAGTCTTTTAGGTTAGAAAATGCGAAAAAACATTTATGACATGATGCTTAGGGTTATTAAGCCCTACTTGAATTTGTTTATGATTGTGTTTATCAACAACATTCTGGTGTATTCATAGAGTAGGTCTGAGCATGAGTAGAACTTTTGATTTATACTCTAGACACTAAGAGAACATACGTTTTATGCCACGTTCTCAAAGTGAGAGTTTTGGTTTGAGTTTATAGAGTTCCTAGGAAACGTGGTGTCCAATGATGGTATTATCGTGGACCCAAAAATAATTTAAGCAGTGTGTGATTAGCTGAGACCGATGTCTCCTTCTGAGGTTTTGAGCTTTATTGGTTAGCAATTTACTACATACGATTTATTACGGTGCTCTCACCAGTTGCTGCACCATTGACTAGATTGACTTTAAGGATGTGGAAATTTAATAGTTAGAGGATTACGAGTCGATATTTATAAGGTTCAAGGGTTTGTTGACTTCAATTCTAGTTTTGGCTTTTCCCATTGAGGGTCATGGTTTTTCTGTGTACTATGATGCTTTTGATATTTGTTTAGGGTGTGGTCCGATGTAGAAGGGATGAGTTCTTTATTTTTCAATGATATAGCTTAAGGTTCATGATCTTAACTACCCTACTCATGAATTAGAGTTGGTGGCGGTAGTGTTTATGCCCAAGATTTTGAGGCATTAACTATATGAGTTTCAATATGACTTTTATATAGGCCATCGTATCCTTCAATATATTATGAGATAGAAGGATCATAACTCTAGCAAATAGAGGTGGATTAAGCTACTGATGGACTACAATATTATAATTTTATACCATCCGGGCAAGGATAACATAGTGGGAGATGCCTTAAGCCAGAAAGCATTCAGTATGTGTAGCTTGGCATACTTTGAAGTTTTTTAGAGGACCAGGAGTGTTTTGTCTTATGTTGAGGCTTAGTGTTCCTTATTATATTAGGTTCAGTAATGGTAGTTTGAGGATCCATATTTGCTTTCCCTCTATGATTAGGTTTTAAATGGAGAGTCCAGTAGTGTTTCTATTGATTCAAATGGAGTGCTTGTGAATGATTGTCGTATTTTTGTATCACAGGTCAGTGGGTTGGTTCAAATGATTTTGAGTGAGGCTCACAACTCTAGATATTCGATTAATTTGAGTGTATCTAAGATGTATCGTGACTTGCATCAATTGTATTTGTGGAGTGGGATGATGATGGATATTGCATAGTATGTCCCCATAATTTGAACATCCAGCACATTAAGATCGAGCACCAATGAAAAGGTGGTTTAACGCAGAGGCCTCCTATTTTGACCTGGAAGTGGGAGTGTGTGACTATGGAATTTATTTCGGGTTTGTTGGGGGACTAGCAGAGGTTATGAAACCATTTGGGTTATTGTTTATAGGCTTACTAAGTTAGCTCAACAAATATGCACTTATTTTTTATATAGTATTGAATGTCTGACTCATATCTACTTTCCTGAGGTGGTTCAGCTGCATAGGGTTGCTGTGTCTATCATTTTTGATTGATGCGCACAGTTTTCCTTGTAGTTTTAGAGGCCTGTTTAGTGACATTTAGGTATTAAGGTTTAGTTGAGCACAACTTTTCATCTGCATACCTATGGTTAGTTCAAGGAGACTATTCAAGTGATAGAGGATATGACAAGAGTGTGTGCACTGGATTTTGGGGGTGCGTGGGATTAACATGTAGTGTTAGAGGAGTTGTGTGCAATAACAACTACCATTTAAAAATTTAGATGGCACCTTCTGAGGTATTGTATGGTCGGCGTTAAAAGTCGCCTATTGGTTAGTTTGAAGGTTTTGAGGCAAGGGGTCACACTTTAGAGTTGTTGTGTGATTTTCTCTGTCAGGTCTAATTGATTAAAGATAGAATGCGGGAAGCGCAGAGTAGGCAAAAGATCTATTCATATTGTACACTTGGTGCCTTAGATTTTGGAGTTGGTAACAAATTCTTCCTGAAGGTGTCTCCTATGTGGGTGTGATGAGATTCGGTAGACGGGTAAAGATTATCCCCATGTATATATTGAGCCCTTTGAGGTTTTGGAGAGAGTTGGTGATGTTTCTACTTTTTGCATTATTTCCTATGTATTTCTCTATTAACCTAGTCTTTCATGTTTTGATGATGTGGTGATATATTCATGATGAGTCTCACATTCTCCTTGAGGATTCAGTTCATTTGGATGAGAGTATCTTTCATTGAGGATCTGATAGAATTTCTAGATAGAGATGTCAAGAGTTTGAGGTCTATGGATATGTTGGTTGTCAAGGTAGAGTAGAAGCACGGCTAGGTCGAGGAGGCTAGTTAGGAGATCAAGACTGAGATGTGGATATAGTACCCATAGTTGTTTGAGTTATCAGGTATTTCTCTCTTTCATTCCCCTACTTTTATTTGTCTTTTAAGGATGAAAGTCCTTTTTAGTTGTGGTTGTTGTAATGACTTTTATTGTTATTTAGATGTTTTACACTTACCTTGTGTTCTAGAGCTTTGCTTTAGCTGCCCAAAGTCATTTATGACCTGCTAGGACCGGTAGTCTGGCTCTCTAGAAGTTCAGTTTAGATTTATATCACTTTGACTGTTTTAGAACCTAGACTTAGGCATCCATTGTATTTAGTCAACTTCCCTTTAATACACACTCATAATTGAATTCTAATAGATCTGTTAGCTCCATAATGCCAACTTTTGTTTGGAGGGACCTGTATTTCGTGTTCTTGGGTCTTCACTTTGAGTTTGAGCTGTTTTATGGAAATTCATCTTATTATGAGTTTCGAGGTGTCCTGGAGTTAGTGCCTTATGATCGGAGTATCAAAATGGAACTCTAACACATGCTTCATCTACAAAATGATAAATCTTTTCTAGTAGGGGCATTAGTGCACTTTGCGGAGTTCTTGGTATCATTTTTGGCACCATAGTTGCTTGGTGTATATTTGGGTTGGTATTACTTGCATATAGTTTACACTCAAACAAACTTCAATGGTCATTTCAACAATTCCATTGAGTTTGGAATATGTTTTCCACTCAAAATTTATATTTTATTTGTTGTTGTTGGACTTTATTTTAAATCTTTGCCTTTTTTTTAGAATCCTATAGTTGCAGAATTATCTAAAGTTTCAGGTACTCAGCGCGATCTGCACTTGGGATGCGATCATGGTAATTCTCTATTTTCCTTCCTTTTGTGTAATCACACTTTTATAGAATGGTTGTGGTAAAGATTTTTTTCCTTTATTAGCGTAATCACGCTAGAGTAGCACGCTTGTCGTAATTGCTATTCTTCCCTTCTTAGCGCAATCGTGCTCCCTACACGATCATGTCATTCAATCTTTCCTTTATTTAGCACAATCACGGTGGTGTAGTGCAATCAGGCCTCATCACATTCAGTTAAATAAACAGAACCTTCTTACTATTTCAGTCATTTTCTCTCATTTATTTCACACCCCTCTCTCTTTCTCACTCACTCTTTCTTGCTAAGCGATAATTTTTCTATGTCTTCATAAAATTAATGCAACGGAGTACATGGAAGACCAATCTTGGCTCCTCACTCTTGGTAGGTGCTTTCTTTCCCTTTCTTAGCTCCCTTATCATGGTGTTTTTCCACCATTAATGACCAATTAAGAATTTGTTAATTTATCCAATTTTAAGTTGACTTATTGATGAGTTTTTGTTCATCTAGGTAAGTTATAATGCTTGATCAAGTTTCATTCCAATTCCGGAGTGTATTCTTCCCTGTTTTATCTTTATGGACTATACAACATTTTACTTCTTTTGTTAATTATTTACCAAGAATTTTGAGGCCATTCCGACAATCTGATTTGGCTCATTTTTAGAGCATGGGTTCCTAGTAATTCCTAGGACCTAGTGGTGAAGTTTGTTTTTGGGTACACCCACCGGGTCCTGCGTTCTTATTTTAGGACTGATTTTGACCCAATCCGTAACTTGATATATTTAATACCATTAGACTCATACTAAATCCTGGATTCATAATTTATCAATTTTAGAGTCATTCATGGTTGTTTGGTATCCATCGGGCTGATATTTGATGGTTGCAACACTCTAGTCATCGGTGGACATATATTATTCCCTGGACTTTCTATAGGAAATAGCTTACATAATCGCACTAAATAGCATTTATGGGTTGGATTTTCTAGGTTGGTACCATGTATTTGGACAGCTTCATCGCTCCCTTTCTGTTCCTTTCCCCTGACTGGCTCTCGTTGTAATACGACCCCATCACCTAGTTCTAGTTTGGTAATGGCGTAGGGTGACTCTGGATGTAGTAGAATGCTAAAGCATGGGTTAGATTTTGAGTTTTGCCATCAGTTTTGGGCTGGTGTATTATGTTGTTACCTTTATATTAGTTGAGCCTGTGCATGGCATAGGTTACGATAGATTTTGTTGTGTCATTGCATTCACACTACGAGGGAGTCGAGGGCTCCTTATAAGAGTGTATTTTGGGTTGGGCCCTTTATCACCTTTAACATATGATTATTCAATCGTGGAAGCTGGTTTCCTGAAAAAAGAATAAAAGTGAACTTTCTTATATTAATATAAATTAATTGAGTTTTTACTCATTTTAGACTCGGTTGTGTGCCGAGCACCCAGTACTATCTTTTTTCCTTTATTTAGACTAGGTTTCATACCCTAAAATTGGGTACTATCACTTACTACTTATGCTGGGACTTGAGGTTGACTTTTTTGGCAGTGTGTATAGCTACTGGCACTTAAGTCTGTCTTTGCACAGTAGTACTTTTTAAATCTTTTCACATTTATTAATTTGAAGAAATTCATGATACTACCATATTGAGGCACACGGACGCCCTCAGTTGTGTAGTTTAAGGCATGTTGAGACTACTATACTAAGACAGTGTATCCTAGATTATGAGACTCAATGAGAATATGTGATATTAGGATGTCAGTTATTGTGATGTTGGAGTTCTGTACGTTGTAGGCATACCTCAATGGACTTGCCTCTTGGATGCATGCGATAGGAGGAGGAGTATAGGTCAGAACAGTAATATATGGGGTTTAGCCTATTTTATGGGTCCTTCTTGTTGGGCCTTCAGGTACTGGAAGAGGAACGTACTAGGAACTGTGACATTGTGTGGTTGTATTATTTTTCTACACTTTTTTTCTTTAGTGTAACCCAGACAGTATGGGATACTGAGGGGTGAGCGTGAATTCTGTGTACGCTTCAATTCTTATGGGGCGATGCAGTGTTAATTTACTTATTGTATTAATGTATTTACTATTTTTCTAGTGTTATTCTTTAGTTTAAGACCTTCCTTTCTATGTGGGTTACTTGTGTGTGGCTTCATGTGTTTTATCATCCTTTTCTTGTATCTTGAGGTTATTGATATACCGCTAATGTACCCTTTTCCTACCTGTATTACCTGTTTTATCTTCTTTATTGTTATCATTTCTATGTAGCTGCAGGATTCCTGAGTATGTTCTTTCCTTCTACTTGTGATCCTGGTTTTTGTTTTAACTAGTGTTTACCATGCTCTATCTATCTATTTTCTCTCTATCTGTATAGCTAGCTTCCCGTGTCATATTACTTACTTTTATGACCTTACGTTCTTGAATTCTTATTATTTACTGCTTTTATGTTGTTATGTGCTAGTGGGCCCTCATAGTCACTGGGTGCTGGTTGCTTCGGTGAATTGTACTTATACCGCACTTGTATTCCCCTGGTGTAGATCCAAGTACTAGCACCCAACGTTTATTTGCGGTTAGCCATTCATGTTTCCTTTCTATTGCTTTCAGAGATACAGGGTAGCTTTGGTCATCCATTTGTTCCTTCTCTCTTCAACTTATATTTTGTCTCTTTTGTGTTTTTAGAGACAGGATTTGTATTAATGACTTGTATTGTACTCTGTACTTTGTGGTTCTATTTATACACTGATACCAGGTCTTGTGAGTTTTCTTGATTTTTTCTATATTATTTCTTCTTCTCTAACTTTACCTTCTTCCCCTTTATCTTATTTACTATAATGGTACATTCCGTTATTGATTTAGTGGCCCTCCACTTTGGCTTCGGGCTACAGGATTGGTTCTCCTACTAGTGGGATAGTAGGTGTTGTCATAACCCAACAAATTGGGTCATGATATATAGTAGTGTAGCATTATCACAAGGATGGACTTTATTTTTCATTACTATCGTGTTGGTCATAACTAAAACTACAAAGAATGAGGAAAAAGAGGGTTGCGATAGCGTGAAATGGATCAATGATTACGATGAAGGAAAATGCTGAACTTCGTGATTGTGTGCCATCTCTTTATGATCAACAAGAACAACAATGGCCTGCACTAGCTGTTTTTTTGACAGTAGAATTCATCCTTTTCAAATAGCTATGACACTACTAAAATATGTTTTGAGTTTTATTTATGCAAATGGTATATGCTCAAAAAAACCCAAAAACACATTTTGGACTCAACGACACATTTCATATCCTGATATGAAGTCATTTCAAAAAACACTTAGTAAGTCAACCCTTAGGCCAAAATAGCCTAAAATCCAAAAAAAACCAATCGAAATCACACCAGGAACCTTTAGAAAAGAACCAACACACTTCCTATCTTAAATTCATCATTCCAGAGCTGATGGCACAGTCAGATATTTTATTCGATGCTTTGGTCATGAAATGTTGACCAAAGTTATACATTGAAATGTCGACCTACTACTTTCTCGTCAAATGAGATAAACTCGTATGGAAAACTCTTAGACCCAAGCCAAGGGTCCAGTTAGAGAAAAAACCATGTTCTGGAGATAATGGAATTGTCAAAATTCAATTGAGGTCCTCTAGAAGAAATGTTGACTAAATTCAATAGGCACCTAAGTTAAGGCTCTAAAAAGGAAAAGTGAGATAAATATTAACTGAACTACTAAGTAGTTACACTATTTGTCCAAACAAGTCATAACATGACTTGGAGTAGCTACCAAAATTCTCTAAAATGAAATATAGCATATATAACACTGAAATGATCATAAGGTTCATTATATATTATGAGTAACAATGCATAACTGCATGATCATAACTCTCTTCTACAACTCATTATCATGTAACTCTCAAGACTTGGCTTATTTCTATACTATATCATCTCTTCCTTAGATCAGGGACAATATTCTAAACTGTGTACATATATCGTACTCCAAACTAGGCTAATCTCACTTTACTATACATGGTTGGGGAATCACTAATCATATAACCATTAAAATCTCTTACTAGAATAGTGGACCTATAAATTCTATAACTCTTCCTCAAGCATTTCTCTAGGTTACCTCTTTCTAGGACTAATATTAACTCGTCTCTTACCTCTAAGTTCATCGTTATGAAAATTATACATTGATTGGAACACATACCAGCTTTCTCTAACCCTTAATCATCCAGACTTTTTGTAATGACCCTCATGGTCATTTATGATAAATACGTGATTTCTTGCATCTTAGAGCATTTCAGCAGTTTCCCCAAGTCATTTATGACATGCTAGGACCGATAGTTCGGATCCCTGGCAACTCGGTTGAGAAATATCTCAAATTATCTATTTTAGAGCCTAAAGTTAAGTATTCGTTGACCAAAGTCAACTTTCCT
>JBDJHY010241387.1:0-30849 GCA_039654485.1 Withania somnifera
TTTTAGAGCCTAAAACTAAGTACTCATTGACCAAAGTCAACTTTCCTTCAAGATGATCTCGGAATTTAATTCTGACAATTTCGTTAGATTTGGAACACCAAAGAAAGTCAAGTTTGACCTCAAGTTTATGTTTTGGAGTTCTCATTTGCGAATTATGAAAAATTATGAATTTTAGTTAAGTTTATGGCCTAATATGGATATTGAGTAATATTTTGATGTTCAGAGAGTAGAACTGGAATATTGACACTCCCAAAAACTCTAGAGTGACGATTTTAGGCTAGGAGAGGTGGTGGTATAATTTTTTAACTTGTCTTTACATTTTTTAGGTGTTGGTGGAGAAGAGCACTTTTTTCTACATTGGTTTGAGGGGTCATTTTGTGTAAACGACCTTGGATTTATGTTTTGTCGACTTTATTGAGTTTGGATGTAATTTCCATGTTGTCCATATATTTGAGATGTCAAAATTGGACTCCGTTTGATTCTTGAAGCCCTGGTTGGGTATTCTGAATAATTCCAGCAGCTACCTACAACTGGTGCAGGTGTAGGAAATTAGTGCGATTGCGGTAGCACCAATACGATCGTGATGAACAAGTTTTCCATCCTGTGCGATCATGGTATATGTTAAAATTCCTATTTGTGTGATCGTGCCTAGATTGTGCGACCGCGGCATGCCATGCCTGGTAGTATATAAATTCTTGCACAGTTTCCCTTTATTAATTTAGCAACCCTAAATCATTTCCCTCCGTTCTAAGAAAAACTAAATCCCTAAATAGCTATTCAAGGTCAAGGAAGGTCCTCACAGCAACCCCATTGATTCCACGTAAAATTGGGTTAGTTTCTTCTTTTCTTTTTCTCTATTCTATAAGTTTTCAACCACTAATGGCCTAAAAGTTGAGGTTGAAAAAATCATCTCATAATCCATTGTGTTTCATGTAATTCTTAGTTAATTGAATATATATTGCCCTTAAGATGGTTATTTCATCATAAGTTTTCCTGTATTGTACTATTTTTATTTATGGTCCTTTTCTTATACTCTATTATTTACTACTTTTATTATTGTTATATGCTCAGTGGGTCCTAAAAGCCTAATAGTTAAGGGTTGCTTTGGGGACTTGTACTCATATTAAACTTGCACATGTGTAGATACGAGTATAGGTTCCCACTCGTGATATATAGACAACTGTTCATTCGGATTTTATTTTCATTAGAGATTCAGGGTTAGCTTGGCGTCCTCCTGATTCCTGCTTCTTTTCTAACTGATGTTTTATTAATCTGCATTGCATTTCAGAGACATCTTGATACTACATTTATTTTCGTTTATCATTCTGTACTTAGTGGTTCGTTTGTCACTAATATCTTGATTTTTGGTAGATTATTTTATGATTTAAGACTTCCACAATGTATGATTTTATCTTTATTTTTTATATACTTCCACATTTAATGTAGTAGTCCTCCACTTTGACTTCAAACTACGAGGTTGGTTCTCCTACTGGTGGTATAGTAGGTGCCATCATGATCCACGAAATTGGTAGGTGACAATTTGGTATCAGAGCTTAGGTTCGTCGGTGTCAGTGTAAAGAACCAAATGTCTAGTAGAGTCCTACAAATCAGCTTTGAGGCATCTATGGATTATCTTCATGAGGCTATGGTGGCAATTAGGAAATAAATTCTCCTTCTTGATTTTGATTCGTGTACTTGTTACTTTGATATTTCCTTGAAAATTATTTGTTCACATTCATTATTCCACACATGGTACGTACTAAGCCTTCCATACACAAGAGCAAGTATTCCATACCAGTAGAAAGGCCTCCTGTGAGGGGTAGAGATTGGGATCGAGTTAGCGGTAGAGGACCTGTGTGAGTCCTCAAGAAAGCTAGTTCTCAGGATACGAGCAGGGGGTTCATTTCATCCACAGACCAGTAGCCATCAGATACTCTATTGCAACATACAGTGTACTTAGGATCAATTTTGGCATCAATTAGAATTTTAACCACACCAGTTTTGTAGATTTTGTTACAGGAGATTTCAGGCATAGTCAGGGAAGGAGTAGTAGAGAAAGTACCTCCCATTATGGTTAATGGTTCCCCGGGGCAGAGATATTTAGGCGTCTGCAGTAGGGTAAAATGTCTGTCAGTCACTATGAGGTTCATTTTTATGAGATGGTTGGGCGTACGCCATAGTTTTCCCTACTAATTGGGATAGAGCACAGAGATTTACGGATAGTTTGATTTTGCCTCTTCGATTAGTGGTGGAGCCCTTGATAATGGAAGGCCATTCTTTTGCTCAGGTGTTGGCCCACACAAATTTTATGAAAAGATTGTGCAAGGAGGCTTATGGAGTGAGTGGTCGTGACATTGGATCCTCCAGCCGTGGTGGCCAGTCGGGTGCTGGTTGTATTTCTTATAAGAATAAGCTATAAGAGAGGTGTTTTGGGTTTGGCATGGAGGGTTATTATTGAAAATCTTGCCCATAATAGGTAGGATTTAGCCTACTTCACATTGTGTTAGACTGGTGGTACTTATGATACCTTGTTAAGGGATTCAAATTAGTCCGGGTTGTTTGTGACCTAGAATTTATCACCACCAATTCTGGTGGAATCAACAAAAATTCAGATGACATCATAGATTTCAGTTGAGGTCAGCTAGAGGATGGGGTTTAGAGTTTCAAGTAGATTGCAGGGGGTATTCCTGCTATAACTGTAGGCCGAGGTGGTCCAAATTTTGTGCCAAAAGATTTTTGCTGCATAGGAAATTAGGGTTATGCTTGGAGTGCAGTAGCTTCAGTCATCTTACTAAGGTTTTCCCTCAAGGCCTAGTGTGTTATGATTATGGTATAGTAGGTCATCATGGTAGAGACTGCTCCCAGCGTGGGGTAATTTAGTCTTTGGTTAGAGGTGTTAATCGTGGAGAGGTAGATGCCCTAGATAATGCTCAGCAGGGTGGGATAGGTGGTTTAGGTTAATTGTTTGTTACTCGTGGACTGGTTATGCCTATTTCTATCGTTATTTCATTAGAAACTGATACGAAGATCTCAGGTTTAATTTTTTCATTGCTATTATTCAGCCAAACTATTATTTGACTGATTTTGGTAACCCGTTAGCTTAGTAACCATTTGGTTTACCTTGGTGATTTTGCTACCTATATGATTATTTCATTTTCACTATGTGTTATTGTTGGCGAATAGCCTACAAATTGATAGCTAATGCTTGTCGATTTATAACTAATTCTATAGTAGTGGATTGGTATGCTAGACCCAATTGGGCAGCTGACTGAGAGGCTTGAGCTTTGTTATAGCATGTTGATGTTGGGACTAGTTTTATTTCATTAAAGAGAATCACTAGTAGCTAAATTATTTCGTGGTTAGTAGTATTGTATCTGGTAGGTTACCCTTATTCTCCACTCATTTTTCAACAATCACGCCAGGATCACGATCTTGGCCCTGCCTGGTAGATTTTGGGCAACATAATTATGCTTTGGTAGACACCGAGAGTTGTATTCTAGTACTCCATACAATAGTAGACATAACTCGTATTCACTCGCTATGTTCAAGCTAATGTTCTAGTCGTTTAGTGTTGGCGTTTGTATCATAGGGGTTGTTTTAAGTTGACCCACCTGACCACCCACCTGAGTATGAGTTATTTTCATTTATTGATTTGAACCATGTCTTAATTGTTTTCCTATCTGTTCCGAAGGATGTATTGGTTTTAGCTGAGTTTTCTAAGTTAGGAGAATGGTGTATTTGTGGTGCCGATGCAGAGTTTTGATAAATAGTGAATCGATATGTTCTTACAAATGGTTTCTTCCTTAGTAGTGGATGAGTTAGACTGTTCAGTGATATAACAGTTATGGCAGACTTTATATTAAACTCGATTGGTGCAAGTTTGCATAATGTTTTAGCTTTATGGGGTTATAGATGAAAGTCAATAGCAAGTACCAAATCAGGATGTGTAGATCTGATCATTATAAGTATGGTGGTGTAGTTTCGCAATAGTGTGATGTGTATAGCCGATTCTAGTAATTGCAGGCAACTTGGATTGCCTTGAGATTTAAGGGGTTATTATATTATAGTGCTGGTGTCCATCTCTTGAAATATTTAGATAGGGAGTTCTTCTTCTTAATGTATCAGTATTTGCTTATCTTTGGTAAGATTTTCTTATGGAACTTTGGTTTTTCACCATAGGCTTGGTGTTAGTGCATTGATTTATGAAGGTTCGTGCTAGGTTTGGTGTTGTGGTGATGCTTAGGTAATAGTCAGTTGTGTTAGATTTGCTAAGGTAATAGAATCAGGTGCAGATATAGGTGCACCAGATATTGTTATGTTTTGATGTGGCATGTTTAGTACTTCTACTAGTGCAGATTGTGCTTGCTTGATTTATGTGTTAGCCTAGTGAGGGTAAAATGAAAGGTGTTTAGCTTGGTGTTTGTAGAAGTTGGTCTTAGGTGATTTGTGATGATTGTATTTTCTTTGTGTTGGACGGTTGTAGTGGTTTCCTAACAGAAGGGATTAATGAGATGACTCTTTGGATTAAGTAAGATTGTGTCGCAATATGTGTATATGAAGTCTCAGGGGCCAGTTCACGCGTTGTGTAAGAAGCCAGGTTATGGTTGAGATTGAGTGGAAGGGGTTATGGGTTGATTGTTAGCGCTGGCTGCAGGTGTGTCTCACCGTAGACTAGAAAGGTATGAGGTATTTGAGTTTTGTAAGGTTGTGATGGGAACAATTTCTTTATAATAGATTGTGGAGTTGTTGTCCAAATTTTTAGTATTACTAGAGTCGCGATTAGTTAGTAAGTTCATAGATTTGACTTCTAAGATTTGATGCAACATGGATGTAATGTTGAGTATCACGCAGGATAGCTTATTGTGAGTTCTACTCCTATCATCTGTGTAATGTAGCTATAGCATGGTTTAGTAGTCTGTTATTGTGTGTTGAGACCGGGTAGAGTGGTTACAATGGTAGAAGTTGTTGCCTACTATAGTAGGGCCCAGTAGCTAGAGTTTTGTGGCTTTGAAGAGGATAGTACTGGATTGGCCTAATATATTGTTCCATCAGGATATCTTCCCCCACAGTTTGAGTATGGCATTGCTAAATTCATGAGAAATGGTTCGGTGGTACATAGTTCATTCATTATGATATCATGGAGAGTTGGAGTCTCACGAGGAATGGAAGCATAGTGGGTGTTGTGTAAGTATTTAGAAGGTGTAGCTTGAGTTATTTTATAGGAACATTGATATTCGACGGTAGCACTTAGAAGTATTGTGACTATGTTAATTATTGGGGTTGGAAGGGTGTGGGAAGATTGTTATACTCAAGAACTGCTAGAGTGGGTCCGTTCTTTAACCTCCATGTAGAAGATCTCTCCATCTCGTCTTCCTGCAGTATAGTGGTGTAGATCTCTTATTGATTGGTTTAATGGTTTGAAAACAGCCGAAAGTAAGCAAAAAGAGCTACGCCGATCATTAGCTCCAGGCCTAGAGTTTGGAATTCGTGATAAGGTATTTCTAGGAATGTCTCCTATGCACAGTGTGATGAGATTTGGTAGGTGTGGGAAGCTTAGACCCAGGTATATTGGGTCATATGAGATTTTGGAGAAGGCTGGTGATGTTGCCTATAAGTTGGACTACTTCCTATGCTATCAGTTGTGCATCCGGCATTTTATGTTTCTATGTTGCGGTGGTATATGCCCGATGAGTCACATGTTATCAGAGAGGATTCAGTACAGTTGGATGAGAATCTATCATTTTTTTAGGAGCCAGTAAAGATTTTTGCTAAGGATGTTAGAAAATTGAGGTCCAAGGAGATTCCAGAGGTTAAGGTGTAGTAGAGTTACCGTTTGGTCGAGGAAGCTACATGGGAGATCGAGAGTGAGATACAAAAGCAGTATCCACAACTGTTTGAGGCATTAGGTACATTTTTTTACCATTTATTTCATGCTTATACTTGACTTTCGGGGACGAAAGTCCTTTCAGTAGTGGATGTTGTAATGACCCTCATTGTCATTTCTGATAAATATGCGATGTTTTGCATTCTAGAGCATTTCGGTAGTTTTCCCAAGGCATTTATGACTTGCTAGAACCGATAGTTCGGATCCCTGGCGACTCGGTTGACAAATATCCCAAATTCCCTATTTTAGAGCCTAAAACTAAGTACTCGTGGTCCAAAGAAAACTTTCCTTTAAGATGATCTTGAAATTTAATTCTGACAGTTTAGTTAGCTCCAGAATACTAAACAAAGTCAAGATTGACCTTAAGTTTGTATTTTGGAGTTTTCATTTGCAAATTATGCGAAATTGTGGATTTTAGTTAAGTTTATGGCCTAAAGTGGAGCTTGAGTAGTATTTTGATGTTCGGAGGGTCGGATGAAACTTTGTCTTGGTCTGTAAATTGAACATTTAGCAGACGGTATCTTCATCAATCAATATGCCTACACTAAGAAAATCTTAAGACAATTTTACATGGATAAAGCACATCCCTTAAGTACTTCAATGATTATTCGATCACTTGATGTGAATAAAGATCCGTTTTGACCTAGAGAAAAAAATGAGGAACCCCTTGGTCTTGAAGTATCATATCTCAGTGAAATTGATACACTTATTTATCTTGCTACTGCAACAAGACCGGATATAGCTTTTTTTGTTAATCTGCTAGCAAGGTATAGTTTTTCCCCTACATGGAGACATTGGAATGAAGTCAAACATATAATACAGTACCTTAACGGGATAATTGATATGGATCTATTTTTCTCTAACGGATATTATACAGATCTTGTTGGTCATGCAGATGCAGGTTATCTATCGAACTCACATAAAGCTCGATCTCAAACAGGCTATGTATTCAAATTTGGAGGAACTTCCATATCATGGCGATCTACAAAGCAGTCTGTCGTTGCTACTTCTTTAAATTATGCTGAGATAATCGCTATTCATGAAGCAAGAATAGAATATGTGTGGTTGAGATTGATAATACATTCCATCAAGGAAAGATGCGGCCTGAAGGATGATATCAATATACCTACAGTCCTGTATGAAGACAATGTTGCATGCATCGCCTAATTGAAAGGAGGCTTCATCAAAGGAGACCGAATGAAGCACATATCATCTAAGCTGTTCTTTACGCATGATCTTGAGAAAAAGGGTGATATTGATGTGCAACAAGTCCGTTCAAGCAATAATCCAAAAAATCTATTCACTAAGTCCCTATCAATATCAACTCTCAATAGATGGTGCATAGGATTGGGATGCGAAGACTTAGTCGCTTGAATCATGGTCGTCATCAGGGGGAGTAAGAATATGCGTTGTACTTTTTTTTCTTAACTATGATTTTCATCCCATTGGGTTTTTCCTGGTAAGGTTTTTAATGAGGCAGCAAGCAATTCATATTATGAATAATCATTACAGTTTCCTTCCACATGAATATCCAAAGGGAGTATTCTTAGCATATTGTATAGCCTATGTGGCTAAATATTAGACTTAGTGACTAAGTCTTATGTTTAGCCACATATCTATCAACTAAGCCACCATATTTGGTGACTAATGGCTTATAATGTCATGTGTCAACCAACATGGTGGCTATAAATACGTTTAAGGTGGGCTGAAATTTTAGCTCACTTTTATTTTAGAGACTTTCCATTTATAGTATTTCCAATTTTAGAACTTATTTGGCGTTGTATTGTATTTTATTTTATAACACTAATATTTGATTACTGATTTTCTTTTTTAAATTTTAGAGTAATGAACTTCTATTAAAAAAATAAAGAAAGAGATTCTAAAACAACTCCAATATTTCTATCATGTACGACAGATTTCTAGTTATGTTTATTTTATAATTCATTTTGTTAACTAATTTTTTTTCTTCCATTAGTGACTTGAATATTTATTTTTTATTTATTCAAATCACTTTGATTTTTTTCACTCTATTTGAGATGAAAACACAATGAAAATATGAAGACAATAAAATAAGAAGAAGACAAGAACAAGAGGAATAATATATGATAACTTTCTTTTTTTCTTTCAAGTGTGTACAATGTTCTTCTCAAGACCTCTATTTATAGGCTTACAAATAGTAACATCAATGTGTGTCATAAACATGAGATTAATCCTTAAGAAGGTAGGGGAGATCATAGGATTGGGGATGATATGAAGAGGTAGTAGAGGTGTCAGAGTTACTATACTTAAAGGAAGAGTTACATCTAGAGATAATTGGGGAGGTTATGGAGTTTGTAGGGTTCCAAGAATAATGTTGGAGGTTATTTTCATAATTAAATGAAGTAATAGAGATAAGTAGTGGGAGTTTACATTTGTGTAGTGGACATTCTAATTATGTTTTACAACGCTCCCCCTGATGTCCAATAATAGATAACGTGCTTCCTTAAAACCTTACTAAGAAAAAACCCCTGTAAGAAAAAAAATTCTTGTGAAGGAAAAAAAGTACACATATTTTATAATACGCGTTGTTTGCTGCCACGTTAAAAATCTTGACAGAAAAATTCATTGGGACAAAACCTAGGACAAGAAAAAATAGTGTGGCACGTATTTTACTCCCCCTGATACGAATATCATTTCATTTTTTGAAGACGGCGCATCCCAATTTGGAATAAGCTTTTTAAATATTGAGGTTTGTAATGTTTTAATGAACAGACCTGTCAAATTATCAACCAAGTAAATCTATTGAATATGTATTTCTCCATTCTTCTCAAGATCATGTGTTAAAAAGAATTTTTGTGAAATATGTTTTGTTCTGTGTCATTTAATATATTGTCCCTTCAACTGAGCTAAACTTGCAACATTATCTTCGTACAGTATAGTTGGAATATCCTTTTCCAAATAAAAACACACACATTTTCTGAATATGTTGAGTCATTAATCTTAACCTCACACACTCCCGGTTTGATTCATGAATAGCAATTATTTCTGCATGATTTGAAGAAGTTGCAGCTAATTTTGCTTCATTGAACACCATAGTATAGTTGTGCCTCCATATGTAAAACATAGCCCGTCTGAGATTAATCTTTATGCGAATTAGTAAAATATCTTGCATCTGCATAACCAATCATTTATGGATTGAATTCATTAGAATAATATAATTCCAAATTCGTAATTTCTCAAAGATATCGGAATATATGTTTGACACCATTTCAATAACGTCTTGTTGGGGAAGAGTTGAATCTTGCCAATAAACTTCCAGCAAAACAAGTTTCTGGTCTAGTATTATCAGCAAGATATATTAGTGCATCGATTACACTAAGATATGGAGTTCATCACTAAGAATCTCTTCATCATTTTCTTGAGGTCAAAATGAATCTTTGTTTATATCAAGCGATCCCACAACCATCGAGATACTCTATAAATGTGATTTATTCATGTAAAATAGCCTTAAAACTTATTCAACATGTTGATTGATGGATAAAAATTTTATTTTTCAAAATCTTAATCTGTAAGTCAAGACAAAATTTTGTCTTACTGAGATCTTTCATTTAAAATTCTTTCTTCGAACACTCAACAACTTTTGAAAGCTCCTTAGGAGTGCTAGTGATATTAAAGTCATCAACATACACGCCGATTATAGAAAATTCAGATCCATCTTTCTTATAAAAATACAAAATTAAAATAAGATTATTTTTGTACGCTTTCTTTAGTAAATAATTGCTAAGACGATTGTATCACATCTGCCCTAATTGTTCCAATTCATATAAGGATTTGAATAAGTTTCTTACAAACTTTTATATGCTTCGGAAATTTTCATGAGAATATCATTATCCAATGAGTCATACAAATAGGTTGTGACAACCCATTAGGCGCATTTCAAGCTTTTTACGAACTGACAGATTTATTATATCCCTAAAGGTAATTGCACCCATCATAGTAGAATATGTCTCCACATAATCAATGAATGACCTTAGCAAAAATTGTTGTGCCACAAGTCCTACTTATATCTTACGACTTCACCTTTTTCATTTTGTTTTTGCATAAAAACTCATTGATACCTCACTAGCTTGACACTTCAGGTGTTTGGACTATTGGTCTAAAAACTATATGTTTTTCAAGTGAAACCTATTTCTCTTGAATTGCATTCTTTCATTTTGGCTAATTATTTTTATATCTACATTCTCGATAGATTTTGGTTCAAAATCCTCATCTTGTTGCATTATTCAACAACATTCTAAGAAAAAATATTGTCAACCACAATATTATTTCGATTCTACTTTTTTCTCGTCATGACATAGCTTATTAAGATTTCTTCATTCTCACTAATTTCATGTATTAAAACCTCCTCGATTGTCTTATCATTTGTTATGTCTCGGGACTCCTTTTGAGTAGTTGCCATCATATCATGATTATTCTAATCGTTTGTTCCTTTTGAGAATTTTTATCCTTGGAAACAATTGAACTGCCACGTTTCAGATGTAGCCTATATTAATTTGCATTTATAGTTTGTCCTATTGTGATATCAATTTGAACCGGAGCATTAGCAGCTGAAACATAAGATTTAGTAACCCTTTGAAGATTAGTAAATGCGTCTGGCAGTTGATTTGCAATATTTTTCAAATGAATTATCTTTTGAACCTCTTGCTCACATTTATTTGTTCGAGGATCTAAATGAGATAGTTAAAATGCATTTCAATCTATCTCCTTTTCAAACTGTTTATGTTCTCCCCTTAATGTTGGGTATACTGATCCATCAAAATGACAATCAGCAAATCTTGCTGTAAACAAGTCCCTAGTCAAAGGTTCTAAATATTTTATAATAAATGGAGGATCATATCCACAATATATCCCCTGCCTTTTTTGGGAATCCATCTATGTACGTTGTGGTAGAGCAATTAGAACATATACTGCACATTTAAAAATCCTAAGATGAACAAATGTTTGGCCGTGACCAAAAGTCAACTATATTGGGGAGAATTTATGATAACTGATTGGCCTTATGCGCACAAATGTTGCAATATGCAAAATAGCATGTCCCCATATTGAAATAGAAACATTTACCCTTATTTGCAATGGTCTAACTATCAATTGAAATAGTTTAATTAATGATTCTACTAAATCATTTTGAGGTGAATATGACTAACCGGATTCTCAACAGTTATTTCAAATGACATACAATAATTATTGAATGCCTGAGATGTAAATTCACTAGTATTATCAAGACGAATTTTCTTTATTGCATAATTTAAAAATTGTACTTTCGGCCTTATTATTTGAGCCAAGAATTTTGCAAAAGTCATATTACAAGTTGATAATAAGCACACATATGATCATTTTGTAGATATGTTATCAAGACCATATAATATTTAAAAAGTCCACATGAAGGATAAAATGGCCCACAAATATCACCTTGTATGTGTTTCAGAAATTTAGAAGATTCAATCTCAACCTTAGCTGCTAATGGATTAATAACCAACTTTCCTTGAGAACAAGCAGCAAAAGAGAATTTCTTTGATTGGAGAACATTTTTATTCTTCAAAGTATGTTCATGTGAATTCTCAATAATTCTATGCATCATATTAAAATCAGGATGGCCCAATAGATCATGCCAAATAATAAAATCATTAGAACGTGTAAATCTTTTGTTTACTATGGCATGTGATTCAACCATACCAATATTTGTATGGTATAACCCAAATGTGGGCAAATTTTCATGCACAAACTTTTTTTTTATTTTTCTTGTAGTAATATAAAGGTATTCAACCCCTTCTTCATTTGTAGTCTCAATATAATAGTCATTTTTAGCGAAAAACCTTGAAACCTAACAAGTTTTTTTGAGACTTACTACAATATAAGGCATTTTCAATGGCCAATATTGTTCTCCCCAGGTAGTAATATGGCTGCTCATTCAGAGTCCTCAATTAATTTTGCACTTCCGGATATTGTATTAATATAGCCTATTTCACAACGAAATGAGAAAAATATTCTTTTCTTCTTAATATAGTGTGAGTTGTAGCACTATCAAGGAGGCACATATCTCCATTACTCATCTTGAATCTAATTGAAGATTGAGAAAAAATTATTTATTTTATTTCATTTAACTAGAGATGATGAAATTTGATTAGAGCTTGATGCTGATAACTTCTTGTAAAACTTAGGACAAAAGGACTATAAAAAGATGATAACAAAATGAAAAGATGAAGACAATAAAATAAGAAGACTACAAAAACAAGAGGAAAAATATATGATAACTTTCTTTTTTTCTTTCAAGTGTGTACAATGTTCTTCTCAAAACATCTATTTATAGGCTTACAAATAGAAAAATAAATGGGTATCATAAACATGACATTAATCCTTGAGAAGGTGGGGGAGATCATGTGATGATCAATTAGGAGGTGGTGGAGGTGGTGGAGTTCCTGCACTTAGATGAAAAGTTACACTTAGAGATAATAGAGGAAATTATAGAGGTGTGTAAGGTTATAACAAGAATAATGATGGCGATTATTTTTATAACTGAGGAAAGTAATGAAGATAAGTAGTGGGAGTTTATATTTGCGTAGTGGACATCGAAATTATTTTTACAATAGTTAATTATTAATTAACTTAACTAAATTATCTTAAAAACTAACACATGTCTTTATCGTACGTTGCCACTTGACATGATTCTAGGCTAGATTTTCTTGTTTTTAAGCATATATATAAATATTTCTTGTGCTATTGTTACTTTTCTTCTAGAATGCTTTGAACTAGTTTTTCTTGAGCCGGGGGTCTTTTGGAAATAGTCTCTCCCTCTGAAATAGAGGAAAGATCTGTGGACGCTCTACCTCTTATACCTTATTTTGTGAAATTATAATAAATATGTTATTGCATGGATATCCTCTGAAAGTGGTTCTCTTAACTTCTTTGTTGTTTGGACTCCCAGGTTTTCTTCTCACATTCATATACTATAAATATTGATTTGGTTGTTTTCCTATGTGACGTAGGACTAATAATCTCAATTTTTTATGAATATTCAAAAGTAAACTCTTTGTTGTCTAATAATTCCATGAGGATAATAATAGAAAAGGGAAAGATGGTTGGTGTTGTGACAAGGGAGAAAATAAATGCAGAGTTTGGGAGGAGGGACCAAGACATATGGCAAGATCGATAGGTTAGAGGAAGGAAAATATGATGGAAAAACTTCATAACTAAGAAAATATGGCCAGTATATCTGCGCAACACAACTATATCTTTAAAAAGTTACATAACCTAACAAGAATTTTCTATTAGCTAGGTAGTTTGTATCTCTCTCGACGCCTTCGTCCCTCTCTTTTCTTTATTTGGACTATGGTTATCTATAGTATGATATTGTATAATTATTATTAGTATTATATTAGTTTTGATTTTACGTTAAAAAAAATTATATGGTATGGTTTAATCCATGATTAAATAACATTAAAAGGCTCATTTTATATTACTACTGATTTGGTGGTATCCCGTAGTTATCTTTTATTTTTTATTAGACTTGTATTTATTATTTAATAATCTTATTTTATCATTTATTCTATTTTTTTATAGTAGCACTACTTTATATCCTATTTTTTTAATAGGTTTATCCTTCAGATTATTAATGTGCGAGATTACGTGACAACGAGAAACAATAAAATTTATCGAAATATTATACTCATTAAAATAATACAGTATCATACAGTATAATAAAATACAATACAATATCATACATTTATGAAACAATAAGAAACAACCATCCAAACATAGGGTTAGAGTTTAACCAGAACCTAAATCTGGGTTTTATTTATACGAATCACAAAATCAAAAATTAGCTCACAAACATAACAAAAGATTATGAAAATAGAAACATTTTACCTTTTATCAGTACTTGGTAAATGAGCTTCTATGGAATTCAAGAACGGAGCTACTGTTGTGGATGATGGCGGAATTGTAAATTTCAAATGAGATCTAATCCACATATAAAATCTCTATCCAAATGCAGTATCACTATTTATTTATTGATCATAAGTGAAGCATCTCATGGTGTTGGTCTTTGTTCCACACATCAAAAGGTTCAAGAATCAAGCAGATGAGTTATCACAGTTGTATGTTGGAGTTATATGTGTATCTGTATATTTGTTCATCTATGGCAAGGTTAAGTTGTATGTGTCTATGTATCTGTGTATCTATGGCAGATGAGTATGTAGCTACGGAGATACACATGTGTACCTGTGGCAGATGAGTGGATAGCTTTGAGGAAATTACATTTGTGTATCTATTCAGATTTGATGTTCTCAAAATAAACTCACTAAGAAAATATTAATATTAATATGGATAAAATCTTCTTTATTTTTTCTAAGCATATATCTATGCACAAGTGATACAATGATAATTAAAAATAGCCAATAATGTGACTTACCCTAAAAGCACTGTATTTACTAAACTTGAATTTAAAAATAAGATAATTACAGATACAAAGAAGAAGAGTGAAACGATTCGAGTTAGGAATTTAATTTTTTAAAATTAAAATTAAAAATACCGTAGTACTTAAACTAACATAGGGGTTCTCTACACTAAGATAATCTAAGATAGGAAATCCATCCTCTAAATTAAACTACAATAAAAAATTATCGTCTCAATTCAATCTCCCTACTCAAGGGAAGAGAGCCCATATTCATAGTCTAGAATGGATTACACGTGTAGCCAAAAGTGGCCTTCGAAAAAATTTACAAAGATAGCGCAAACGCCTCACTGATTGTGAAATGCTGAGTGATAAAGCAACATCTTCTAAGGCAGATGAGAAATGCAGTCCATATTTGGGAGATGCAGAAGCATTTTCTCCTCCATCATTTTCCTCATCCCAGTTGATCATCCTTTGGTGCCCTTCAAGGGTCTTCAAGGCCTCTTTCTTTATGATCATAACTTTTAAGGATTGAAGCTTCTTGACATGGTTCCAAGTGAATGGTCTTATAGGAGCAGTGCTTGGACACAACATATTATCCTTTTCTTCTTGAAAAAAATTCATTCTTGAATTCAAACTTTATAAAAACATAAAAAGGGCAAATAATTAAGAGGTCCTGATAGCATGAGGGTTAGAATAAGGCTTAAAAAAATATTCCCACTCTAAAGAGGCACAATTTTTAAATAAAACCAAGTATTGTCTGTGATATGAAGAACAATTTATTATATGAGATGGAAAGGGCTTGGCTATTAAATTTTTTATGGAATGAGGAAACCACAAAGGTCCTAGTGGAATTAAAAATCAATAGGTAATTCAACATTCATTCTAGGAGCCATAAGACAAGTGTTTCCTTATTGCACAATAAGACCATACCAAGTATGGTGCCACCATTTGTCAAATACCCTTAAAGGATTACCGAGGTCAAAAGGATAGAGGACCCATATAGTTTGGTCACACAAATATTTGTAAAAATTCAATGAAATTTACCTCTATAACATGCATTTTCAACATAAGCATAAAGATCATCATATGCAAAAAGATAGTAAATAAAATTTTCATCAACAATGACCTTATCTAATGTGTTTCCAAATGCAAGAATACTATTACGCACAAAAAATCTATCAAGCAATTCATTACAAATTGAAACTCCCAAGGATGAAGTGATAACCTTTAGGTATACATTACCTTTCCTTTTCAAGAAACTCTCTCCTACACAAGATATATACTCAACACAATCATGAATGTCATTATATATAAAAAGATAGTAAAGAAAGAAATTAATATCATTGGTATCATCCAAGGTGCCTCCACATGCATGTTCATAATTAAGTTCAAGAATTTCATCAAATATATCACTATAATTAGGTTACTCAAGAATGAACTGATAAACTTGGAGTATTTCTCGTAATTCTTTCTTAAAAAACCCTCCCAAATGAGTGGGTCAACTAATGGAATCATAATAATGGATGGGTTGAGGAACCAATTAGAGACATGTTTATTTAAAGACAAGTGGTCTTTATAAGAAGTTGGTTCTCCTGTACTCATGAGAGTGAGCATGTTCTTACGAGTCCAATCTAATACTTTAATTTGTCCATTTGCATGAGCTTAACAAGAAGTACAGAATATGGGCATGGTACTAAGTGTACTCCATGGTCTTTCCAAGTTAAATCACCAAAACTTAAACTATCACTGGGATCAAATGGAAAGAACATCCATAAATTTGGGTCAAGAAAGCACCAACTTTCCCCATTGATACTCCTATCAACGTAAGGTATATTCTCCTCATAAGCATGAGTATCATCATACACAAATAGATAATAAAAAAAGGTGTGACACAAACTAACTTTGTACAAGGTGTCCTCATGTATAGGCTCACTTTCGATTTAAGAACTTCAAAACATTTGTCAAAAATTAGAACACACAAAGAAGGAGTAGTAATTGGTAAATAATCATCACCATCGTTTTTAACACAATTCTTCCCCATGAATGTACTATCATCTTTCAAGAAGAGGATTATATTTATGGAGAGAATGTCATCACATCATAATAGGTTACCAAATAATTTGTAGCCTATAAGAGTGTCTACACTTTCAACATTACAGGACATACCACTATGCACATGGTTACTATAATTATCACTAGTCATACTATCATCAAATAAGACATTTCATTTAAAAACAAATTCCATCAAATGAATTCACTAATTAAGGAACCATGATCTAGATGCAAAGAGTGCACATGACTATCCTCATGATGAACTATATCAACATCATCACTAAATTGAGGTTCATTTAGCATATCGCAAAATTTTTCATATAGTGGTACATCATTACAACTAAGTTGACCATTACAATAATTAATACTAGTTGGTATCATGTTAAGCTCACAAAGACCAAGCATATGATACCATAATTAAGTTCAACTAGCATTTGGTCACTATTTTCACATGATAATGTATTTTTAGTCAAATCACAAGTGTCAACACTAGAAGAATGCAAATAAATCGTACAACAATAATCAATTTGGTTATCAAAAGAATCAACTAGTAGATGCACACTCTCGACATGGACATACATAACACACATCAAGGAGTCACTAAGATTAACACATTGTAAAGGCTTATTAAACTCACAAAAAGACAAAATATCACTCACTTTCAATTTGCTATTATACATACAATGATCTCTCAAGTTTGATAAAGTGCAAGAGGTAGCTTTGTTACCTTATAGCTCATAGGAAGAACTTCCTTCACCTTGGTTATCAATGTTAGATCACGATTTTTTCTTTGGGAAGCTTTTAAGTACCTCATGGTTCTTCATGTTTTGAGGTTCCTCATTAGGCTTGCTTCCAAAAATACCTGTATAAATATTAAGACAAAAGATAAGTTAGCATAAGGTTATGACAACCCTCACACATCACTCCACACAACCTTTTTTTTCTCTTTAAAGGTGACACTTTTCAAACTATTAGTCTTCTCAATATTTTGTATCTCAATTAATTAGGAGTTGGGAAAAGTTCCAAGGATTCATTAAGAAGGGTTAGGTGGACCTTCATTTCTATCTTCCATGTTGGTTCACGAAGAGTAGCCCTTTTTTCTTACATTGGCTTCTCCTTAGACATTACTTCAGAAGGAGTATCTTTCTTCACGTGTATTTGAAACTCCTTAGATTCAACTTTACAACTAGAAGCTTGCTTTTTTTGTAGTTGTGACATGTTTATCGATCAATAATAAGCACTCTTCACATGATTCTTTCCATGAAGTACAAGGTTCTACCAACATTGGAAGTGGTATATTTAATTCTACATGAGATATTGATGGAAAGAGAATCTTCCCCTTATGGTCTATGATATACTTTTACTATTTCTTGCATACTATAATCCTATGCCTTTGGAACCAAGGATTTACAAAATGTATATGAAAAGTATTATAGGAACTACATCACACCAAACCTCCTCATGATATTCCTTAAGTGAAATAGGTATCATCACACTTCTATCAACTCGAGACCCTTTTTACTTAAAGAAGGAGTTTTGACTTGGCATGAAAGGTATCTTGTATAATATAACCAATTGAGGGGTTGCGAAGTTGGAAATACTATGATCATCGATTACAAGATCAAAACCCTTCTGATGATAAGTAGTCACTTTTGTTTCAAGAATTTGCCTCTATGAGTCATTCATATCTTAAAACATTAGATTCGCTTTCCTTTCATTTCTCCCATCATAATTCCAACACTATTTATATATCATAAACAAGACACATTGGCACTAGGATAAGAAGCACAAGATATAGTACTCCTAGATATAGGAAATGTACATCCTCTATTATCCATATAACGACTCTGAATTATTTCAACACATACACATATATTTTTTGAAAGAAGAGACTTGGAGTAACTAAAAAGTTATTACCATGTGACCAAAAGGGCATGGGTTTAAGCTTTAAAAACAACATACGACAGAAATATGAGGTAAGATTTTGTACAATAGACCTTTATAGTTAGGCCCTTCTCTGCCGAGCTATCCACACTTATATCCCCTTGCTTACGATAGAAAGTAGCACAAGATGAGGCATAGAACTAGACCTTACAACTTCCATTTGTAGAAGTACTTTCATAAATTGACTCATAAGGTATGTCTAAGAAATGATGATACCTCAAGTTGCCTCCATATCCATGATGTATAGTATGATAATTTTCATCTTCACTATATGTTTCCTCACAAGGTTATTCTACTCCTCTATCTTCATGATCCATGATCCATGATCACTTGCTACATATTACCATAGCAGTAGTTCCCACCACCATATTGACCTTGGTCACAAGAACTATCATAACCTTCATAGGCTTCATCATCATACTCTTCATAAACTCTTTCATTATGCTCATAGTCTCCTTCATTACAAGCATAGCCTAAAATATAATCATAAGAATCTATATCTATGTATGACTTTCTTCCTTATTACCACCTTTGTTCATAGCTACAAAAAATCAACAAACAATGTTATTAGTATAACTCCTTATTCTTATTGTATATTCACTCACTCTTTACCTTTCTATAATATTATTCCCAAGGTTGATAGATGACTACCTTGATAATCAATTCACAAGGTCATTTCTTTTTTGTTGGAAGAATAGATTCTTGTTAACTTATCAACTAATGACTCAAAAATAAATGGAAGGGTCCAAGAAATGATCAACTCATTCTTAAAATGATAAAAGCTCGAAGGTATTAAAATGAAATAAATTGCGAACATAAGAACTAATAAACAACTAAATAGGTTAAGTAAAAGTTGAAAAATGAGTTTAAGAATCAAGAAAGTGAATAAGAATTAAAATAAATGAAACTTGGAAGTTAGAACCTAAAAGTTATTAAGAAAATAAAGCCATAAAGGTTAGATCTGGGTCGGCAAATGCAAAATGAATTGTTGACGCACTTTCAACGCATTCCAAATGCATTCACACTATTTTAAAATGATTAAAGATCATTTGGAAAAATGTTGAAGGCATTCCCACCGCGTTTTCCTCCGAATGAGACACGTGAAACTTCTGAGTTTGTACTCTTTCTAACTTTTGTAAAAAAAAATTCTTTTAGTATTTTACCTATTTGGAATATTCTATGTTTTACCAACACTTGTATAACCATATTTTCTTTATTTTCTGGATCTAACACATCTTTTTCAAGGGAGGTTTGTGATGATTTTTTAATCTTTTCTACTAGGTAATCTAGTATCTTTATACATGAAGACTTGAATATCCTCAACAACAAGATGAATACCTAAAATTTAGAACTCTCTCAATTTAGTTTTGACTTTTTAAAATTTGAGATTAAAGCTATCCTTGCTATGGAGAACAAACCCAATACTTTGGAGCCCTTAATTCAACACAATCAGATTTTTAAGACCCATTTGTCTCTTTTTCAAGCTCCTTCACAAAACAACATGAAAGCTCCAAATCTTCTTCAAACAAATTAAATCTCAGATCTAGACTCTATAAACACTAGAGAGCACAAATCTCGTATTAGAAACATAACTAAAACTTAGTTGAAATAAATTATTGTGTAAATTTTCAATAACTCGATATTTTTTTTTAATTTCCATATTATGTGATATAGGATTAAGAATTATGGAACAATTCTTTACCATAGGCTCTGATAGTAAATGATATGATTCTAATGTATTCGGAGCCAAAAGGGTAAACTACTTTTTCAATAAAATCAAAAGAAGTAAAGTGTTCAATCTTGAGAGACAAACTTAACTTTTAGCGTAAATTTTTGTCGTTGTAGCTTCTATGATAAAGTTAACAACTTTTTAATTTTTGTCGTGCCACCATCCACGACAAAGTTGAATCTTTTCCTTCCTCAAACCATTTTACTTCCACCAACAAAATGGTGCACTGCTATAAGTAATTAATTATTTGAAACTGAAGCCTCATAAAATGTATAATGTATTTGCAATATATATACTTGAGTTATTGTAATATAATATTATTAGCGAGTAGAAAAATAAAACTAGATTGTCAAAGTTATTTAATTATTCTTTAACTGTTACTATCAAGTCTCTCACATTTATTTTGATTTTATATATGAAAAACCAAGTAATAAACCAGTGAAAACTTTAGCATTAATAAAAAATGCTCTCTAGAAACCCTAATATTTGCCTAATCCTTATCTTTGATTTTGCATCGCCAATGGCCTCCACCACTTTTAGTGGACACAATCCACTGGAGGATAATGCCCCAACATTACCAAAACAACATATGAACTTTTCTAACACATTAAAACCTACCACTGACACAAATCTAGACAAAGTGCCACCAAAATCAATGGTCATGTTGCGTGGAGAGCCTAACATTATGTGAAAATCATCTGAAATCAAAACACTCATCAAACAGGAAACCTACAGTATGTTATTAGTGGTAACTTTTTGTATGAAAAAGAGCATTATGGATTTAAGGAAAGCCTTTCCTGGGTTTTGATGAATCAAAGGAAAATGTAATATTGACCTTTTAGATGAAAAAAATATATCGATAAGGCTGACCCTATTGGAAGATTATGTGCAATTACTTTTAATTTTAGCATTTTATTTCAAGACTAAAGATAACTATTGAAAAATGTAGATCGTAAAATAGTATCCATGGTTCAAGCTAGAGATAGAAATATCATGGGGGCATGGATCTCACTTCCAGATCTACCTCTAAAAATTTTTGCTAGGAAAGAAATTTTCTCGATTGCATGAGCAATAGGTAGGCCTTTAACAGCGGATATGAATACTAAACAGCAAACAATTCCCAGCTACGCAAAGTGAAGGTGGAAGTGGATCTATTAGCCAAATTGCCACGACGGATAAGAATCAACAAGGAGGACAAAAATACAGAGATTAAATCAAAATAGATCAAGATTTAATATGATCACATGCCTAAATATTATAGTAAATGTTGTTTACAGAACATAATCAGGCAGGTTATTGGATTCTGCATCCAAAAATTTAAGAAGTGGCAAAAAAAGCATATGATAACAAAGAAGCAAAGGTATAGGTACTCTAAGAATGCTCACTGGTGAAAAGATTGTAGGAAATCAAACAAATAAGCAATGATGGATGTTAAGGATAAATAAATACAGGAAAGACAGAAGTGGAAAAAGAATTGGAGAGATAAAAGAAGATGAAGAATGGCAGGTGAACAACTCATTTACAATACTTTGAGAAGAGAAGAAAAAAAAAAAGCAAGAGGACAGTGGCAAGGAGATAGTGAATAACATGAAAGGAGAAGACTAACAAAACACAAAGAAATAGGTCTTTCATACATTTCATAAAGGAGGAAACAAAGTTAGGAAATCCCCAGAAAAGTCGGTAGAAGAAAGGGACATAGAAAAAACAAGAAATCTGGAAGCAAGTAACAATGAGAAAGCTTCAAAGATCCCCACAGATGACAATAAATCCTCGACATAAAGTGAAAGTAGGAATATATAGAATAGAAAGGAGAGGAGTGCAGAAAGCACTAAAAATAATGAAAAGACTAATAGTAGTGAGAAGGTACAAGGCATGTTCAGGCATCAGGAGAATGGAGATCAAAATACAATGTCAGAAACATAACCTTAGGTGAACTCAAAGGACGAAGGGCCTGAGGAGATGGACTCTAATTAAAAAAAAAAAAGATCGAGGAAGAAGAAGAAATAGGGTTAGAGGCAAATATTCAAAATGCTGAAAGAGAAGGAGATTTATCACTAAGGAAAATAAGTAACTTAATGAGTGGAGTGAATAAGACTAAAACTAATGAAAAAAAAAAGTACCTTTAAGGTATGAAGAAGGAGTAATAAGGATAAATATGCATCTCAAAATCACTAATTGATGAAATCCTTTTTTGAAATATAAGGTCAGACAACACTCAAAATACATTTGAGCGATTAAATGATCTTCAACAAAGACATCACTATACATATATAGCTTTATTTGAGCCATTTCAAAACCCAGAGGAAATAGAAGTATATAGGAGAAGATTGGAATTGAAGAAAGTTGTTGTTAACTGCTCCTCCAAAATCTAGATTTTTTTGGAGGAAGAATGGGAGGGGGAAATCATTATGGATTTCATCCAACAAATAATTATTAAATTTACTCATCGAGTAACGAAGCTCAAGTAGTAATTTTAGTATTTTATGCTAGATGTAGTGTTTTGGAAAGAATGGAACTATGGGAAGACATGGAGTACTTGGCTGGGGATTTTCAACTACCTTGGATAGTCGAAGGAGATTTCAATATCATAAGAACTGAAGAGGAAAAATTAGCCGGGCGAGGGGGGTACCAGTCACTCAACAAGAAACAGTCGGACTTTAAGCAATGGATTAGTAGTTGTGCACTGGAAGAGTTACATTTTTCAGGAAGTAAGTACACTTGGTGGAATAGGAAAATAGGGGAAAATTCTATTTTCAAAAAGTTGGATAGAGTTTTGGTGAATTAATTATTTTTGAATTCGTCTACCTCAAAAGTTTTACACTTGATTAGACAGGGATATGATCATGCTCCACTTCACGTAAAATATTACAATAATGAAGAGCGTGTGATAAAAGCCTTTTAAGTTCTTAAATTTCTGTACAAAGCATAAAAGACTTCAAAAGAGTGGTAGAGGATAATTGAAAGATAGATCTTACAGGTTCTTATTTTACATAAGTTCAGGAAAAGATGAAGAAGATTAAACAAGTCTTGAGAAAGTGGAGTAAGGAGAGATGTGGCAATATATTTCAGCAAATTTCCACACCAGAGGATATAATTTAAGTCAAAAAGGTACAACTAAAAATCAATCCTAATGAGCACACTAGCGAAGAACTGAAGAAGGGAAGGGTAAGACGATAAAGATTGTCATTTGATGAAATTCAAACCTCCCAAGGGGACATCATTCATGGATCTTAGGATTTAGGAGAGGAAGATGTGAATGCTTTCAAGATAAAATTCCAGGAAGATAACAGACTGAGAAACTATGACATTCTAGATAGTATTCCTTCTCTGATCACAGAGGAGCAAAATGAAAGAATGCTAGATCCTCCACAATCAGAAAGTTAAAGAGGAAGTGTTTGCATTACATGGTGATAATACTAGTGACCTTGATGGGTTTTCTAGACTATTTTTTCAATATTTCTGGGAAATCATTGGAAATGACATTACAAGAACAGTACACGATTTTTTGTTGGGCAAGACATTTTGATATACATTACTCATACTAACCTGGTTCTCATTCAAAAAAAAAAGAGAAATTTTCAACTTTTCCTGATGTGAGACCGATCAGTTGAGTATTTTTGCTAACAAAATCATTTCTACGATATTACATCAAAGAATAGTCATTTTCCTTCCAAAATTCATATCCAAGAATCAAACAGGATTTCTCAAGGGGAGAAGCATCTCTAGAAAATTCCTACTTGCCCAGGAAATAATTAGACACTAACAGTAGGAATAAGCATATGAAGGTGAAGGTGAAACTACAAATGACTTAGGCATATGACAGGGTTTCCTGAATCTTTTAACTGATGTATTGAGAAAGTTTGGGTTTGGGGAAAAAGTGATAGACATGGTATGGATATTAGTCACCAACAACGGGTATTCTATACTAGTAAATGGAGAATATTTTAGCTTTTCAATTCATCTAGTTGATTGAAATAAGGAGACCCTCCATCCCCAAATTATTTATAACAGATATTGAGGTTCTATCAAGAGGACTGAATAAGTTTCATCGGGCTTGAATAAGTTTCATAGGGTATGGAAGGCCTAAGTGGAGCCTTGACATCAATAACCTGGCTTATGCAGATGATATTATACTCCTTTGTTCAGGGCATAAAGGTTTAATTAGAAAGATGATAAAGGTTTTGATGGATTATGAAGATGTATCAGGTAAACTTATCGATTTGGATAAGATATTCCTGTACCTGCATGAAAAGGCTCATTACAGACTGTATAAGGATAAGGAGAATCACAAGCATTGGGAAAGGATATTTCCTATTAATTTATCTCGGATGTCTAATATTTTACGAAAAAAGGAGAGACCACTTTGAGGAGTTAATCAAGAAGGTAAATAAGAGAATTTTTTTATGGAAAAACAAGTTGCTATCATTTGGTGGAAGATATGTTTTAATTGCCTATGTTCTACAATCTATGTCGGTTTACTTGTTGACATCAATGAATCTTCCAAAAAGAGTCATTAAGCAGCTGCATATTATTTTTTCAAGATTTTTTTAGAGCAATATTGTAGGAACAAAGGGAAAGCATCAAGTAGCCAGGGAAGATATATATGTCCCTAAACAGAAAGGTGGATTGGGTTTGAGATCACTATAAGATGTTTCAAATGCTCTGTTTGCTAAACTATGGTGGAACTTTAGAGTGTCCACTAATTCCCTATGGAGTCCATTTATGTGGAACAGGTATTGTAAAAAGGCTCATCCTGCAATGGCCAAAAGCATTGGAGAATCACATGTATGGAGAAAGATGGTACATATTAAGGATGAGGTGGAACATAACATATATTGACAAATCAAAGATATTTCAAGCTTTTGGTATGATAACTGGACAAGAAAAGGGGCATTATACTACACATATGGGGATAAATGCATAGGGAAAGGAGTTAAAAGTGAAGCAATTCCTCATAAATGGACAGTGGGATAAGCATCTGCTAGTAAGTCATATCTCAGAAGAGATGAATGAATGGAAACTATCAGCCCAAAGCCTACTGTAAGGAACAAATGGTAAAGCTTGGTGGATGTCAAGTAGTAGTGGCAGCTTTAATGTAAAAACTTCATGGGAGAATGTTAGAAAGAGGAAGAAGGAAATGAGGGATTTTAAGTACATATAGACAAATCCAATTCCATTCAAGATGATTTTTTTCTTGTGTGGGGCTTGGAAGAGAAGGATAGCTACAGATGACAACTTGCAAAGAATGAGAGTAGTTATCTGGTACTGTAAAGATAGTCAAAGAGAAACTGTGACCCATTTATTTATAACATCTCACGTAGCTACTAAGCTATGGAAGCATTTTGCAACAAGTGCAGGTTTGAACATAGAAGGAATGCACTTACAATAAGTCATAATCAAATGGTGGACAACGAAGGGTGATCCCAAGCTACAAGCAGTACAGGGAGTGATGTCAGCCTTAATAATGTGGGTGTTATGGAAAAGGAGAAACATGATAAGGCATGAAGGAAGTTGCATCTTGGAGTAGATAAAGGGGTTCAGACTCATATTCATAAATTCATTAGGGTGAAGTATCCATTGTTGTGTAAGATACCAAGAGATTGGGAAAAAATCATTCTGTTTCTTAGAGAATATAGACCAAAACTATATGCCAAAGGCATTGCTTGGTCCTTTCCACCAAGAAACATAATAAAATGCAATACGAATGGAGCATGCAGAGGCAACCCAAGAATAAGCTCTTATAGATTTATATAAGAGAATGGAGAGGAAATTGAGTCTATGCTCAGGAGAGGATATAGGAGACAGAACAAAGATTGAAACTGAGATCATAGTTATGAGGGAAGCTTTGAGGTATTGTAGAAGGGCAGGAATTATGAATTTTAATAATGGAAACAAACTCTTTGATAACTCAAGCAGGAGCAAGATTTATTCATACCCTAAGAGAGGGCAATCAATTAGCTGATTTTATAGTTAATGAAGCATTAGATAAAGGAAGAGTGATACAGATAATACTTGTCATAGTCTTTCTATTGAAGGCAAGTGCATATTAAATCAGGATAAGCAGAAAATTCGTAAGCTCAGAATCAAAACAAGACCTATCACCATTCACGGGAGTAATATAATGAATGATCTTAAAACATTCACAGTTAGCTAGCATAAGCAGAGTTTGAAAGGAAAGCTAGAACATCAACATTACAACAATTATATATACAAGAGAGTATGTCGAACTAAGGACATAATGGCCGACACAACTAGTTAGCCTAAGAGCTTCTAACTATCAAAAACGACTTCCCCAAATACCAGGCCTGGAGTAACTTCGGAGCTTAGCAATGCTAGACAAGCTTACAAGGAATGGAGAGATGCTCCTTCTTAAGAATTTGCATCTCTGTCACCTGGGAGAGAATGATCAAAGTCAGATCTAAAAAAAGAGAAACGGAATGAAGGTATAGGAAAGAACTTACCTTATGCAGAAAACGATGTTCTTGACTCGATGCTACAAATGCTGATAAAGATGGATCTCCCAAGACCACCTGAAACAACATTGAATAGAAGAAAAGGAAAATATCGTGGTGTTGTCCGTTACTTAATAGAAAACATCAGAAGCATCATCAATAACCATGTATACCCTTGTTAATCACCAAAAGAAGGAGCTTGTTGAGATGAGTGGAAAGCAGCACAGCATGGGGGCACAGTAGCAAAAGAGACGGAGAATGAAAAGGAAGATGGATGATTTCCTAAACCATCCAACAGAGATATACACTAGGGATCGGGCTTTTTTTAGGCCTAGACTTGATTCGTGTTTTGCTTAATTTTTTGTAATATGGATCACTTGATCCGGATCTTGAATTATTAATAAAAGGACCCTTGGACCAATTCATTTAAAAAAAAAACTTTAGCATTAATCAGGAAAGGGAGATTACATATATCAACAAAAACAACTTGTCACTTTTACACTTCCATTTGCAGTTATCTACAATTCTTTATTGCAATTGATCAAAAAAAGATTCTCCTATTTGTCGTGTAAGCAGCACAATTAGAATTAAAAAGTTAATTAATTTTTTGTCGTGGAAGCTGCAGCAACAAAAAAATGTCAAGGCGTGTGTTTGCAACTACAAATAAGTTGTGAACGTTTCGTTAAAAGTTTAGTTTGTCGCTCTTGATCTTTTTACCCCCTTTGGTTTTCTTGAAAAAATAGTTGCCCTTTTGACATTTTTTGCCTTTTTGGCTTCGAGTTACTATTCTAACTAGGAGAGCCAAATGAAATTGAATACAAATAACATAAAGTTACAGAGAGGGGAAATAGGGGATGAGAAACGAAAGAAATGACCAAATTCAACTATTGAATAAAGGGCAAGATTGGACTAGTTACCAACAGCTCCCAAATATCAAAACTAAAGATGAACTCGAGACTTGAATCCATAGAAAGATAAACCCAATTAAATCCATCAATAAGTAGCTCAAGTAAAAAATCAAAGTAAGGAATTTTAGATTAATAATGGGAATCCACCCATTAACTAGTCTAAATTAGGGAATCCACCCTCTATGCTAAGCTAAGCTAAGATAGGAAACCTACCATCTAAAGATAAACTACTATATCAAATTCCCATCTCAATTCAATATCCCTACTCAAGGGAAGAGACTATTATTTATAGGGTAGATTACACTTGTGGATCAAAAATGGCTTTGAAAAACAAATGACAAAAGTAGCTTAAATGCCTCACTGACTGTGAAATGAAGAGCCATATGCAGCCGCATATGGAAGGATGCGGTCCACATATGGTGAGACAAACACATTGGGGCCTCTTCTTGTTAGCTATGTGTTGGCATTTGGTGAGGCAGATGCCCGTTTGCAACCACATCTACTAAAGCAGATGGCCAATTACAGGCTATTTCGGGAGATGCAGAGCGTCTTCTCCTCCATTATTTTCCTCATCTCACTTGATCATCCACATGTTATAGATCTTCCTTTGGTTCTTCTCTTCAAGGGTATTAACGCCTTTTTCTTTATGATCAAAACTCTTAAGTATCTATTTCGATTGACCTATTTTAACTGATTTTAAACTAAATAACTTTTAAGCATTTTTAAAGTATTAAGTAAAATAAAAATAAAAAAGTGATTTTAAATACTTTGTTTTGAGTTAAAATGATAAAAATATGTTAAAAGCCTAAAGTATAATTCCGAACTTTTAGTTTATAAGTTACTTTTTGACTTAAAAGTACTTAAAATAAGCGAAATTCAAACAGGCTTTACGACTTGAAGTTTCTTGGTTTGATTTTGAGTAATGCTCTTGAAGGAGTTGTGCTTGGCGATATCGTATCAAAGAGGGAGAGAGTGCAAGAGAGAGAGAAGTGAGCGAGAAATCTAGTTTAAGCGAGACTATATCTCGGATAAACGTCTGTGCAAGACAGATACACACTCTATCAAATTTTAAACTAAGACAAGTAGGAATGACAATGGGGTAGGGGCGGGTTGAGTTTAACCTGCAAAGATTTAGCTCGCGCTGCGCTGCCTCGCGTAGTATTTTTTTTATAGTCTCAACCACCCCCACCCCCACCCCCCACTCCAATAAGTATTTTTCGTCTTTTTATCTACTATTTTGCTGCACCTAATTTATTGTCTAAATTAAAAGTGAACCTTGAAAGGAGACTGAAGATGCTATCTGCAGACATTGTTTGTATATTTAGCTCCATGATAAACATCTCTTCAAGCCTATCTAATAAACCTTACAGCCAACTGGCCAAAGTGCAAGCTTTTATTGACTTATTGTATATTAGTTACCGTGGTATTCACACATAGGCCTAAATTTACAAGAATAATATTAACTTTTCATTTATTTCTTTTGACCCGCATAAAGCTACAACCCCACACTGGGTTAGAAGAAAAATATACATCATAGCCTAAAACCTACCCTGCTCTGCGTAGCTTAAAACCCACCCTGCGCGGCATCCACCCCATTGCCATCCCTTAAGACAATATATATAATTATTTAAAGTGTCATTGCATGTGTTTTGTGAAATTTTCTCAAACTGATACTCCACATCTCCAAATAATGTGGAATTAGTGATATGTAGTGTGTTAAAGCTAAGCCGGAAAAGGCTTATTTTATGTGATTTGATCTATTTATAAAATTATTTTTTGTATTACACGTAAAATCTATTCTTCCATCTTGATCAATTTATTAAAAGATCAAGTATTCTTGTAAACTTACTTTGTTCATGTTCGCACAAAGCACGGGCAGCATCACTAGTAGACAATAACCGCAGAACCAGGGGAAGTATTGACCAAGAATCTGAAGAGAGTTGAGGGCGGATAACTAAAATGCAATATAAAAACAACAATAACGTCAAATCCGTATACAGTACGCTCTCTTCTTTACACGACTTAAAAGAGCATAATGATGGAAGACACTATAATAGCTTTATGCAATTTCCATGCAGAAGATGGTTTGTATATGCTCCCACATTTTACTTCAATTCCTATGTACATTAGGTTAAGGCAAAAAAGATCAAGATATTACAAGTTTCTCTTTTGGTGACTCATCAACTACTAAATTCTCTACTACTCCTACATCTGTCCAGACAACGCCGGCCTCCTGCCCCTTAGCCTCATTTCACCATTCTCATGGGCAAACAGTGTTTTCCAATACTTCTCTATTGTGCATTACACACCTTGGGCTGCCAACATTTCAGCTTCCATCTGCATCTATTCGGGATTTTGGGTGGCATGAGTTTCTTGTCCAGGTGGTCCAGAAAAAACATGACCATGGTCTCGTACATCTCGAAATATAGAGAGAAAGGAGTTTAGACTTTCAGAAGAAGTACCCCCTAATATCCACAGCAACATGGAGCTGAATGAGTTCATAGACCCAGGGTTAGCTCCAGTTTCAGACTGGCGGGTATCAGGTTGCGCTCCAAGTTGAAGAGAATTACCAAACTCATCTTGATTTCCATTCCTTTGATCTGGAACTCCAGGATATTCAGTGGCATCATTTCTTGGCACTGACGGATCAATTCTAGGCCCAGGACCAGGAGGAATATCAACATTAGTTGGAGCAGAGCTCCTTGCATTTAATCTTGTGATGTGCAAAGTTGATGCGAGAATCGTGGAGGAGGTAATATGAAAGTCGGGATGCTGCGGAAAATGTGAGCGTCTGCTTTGCATAAATCTCTGGAGAGCTGGAACCTGAACGACAAACATACAGGGGAAAATCCCAAAATATATTAGATTGCAATTATACGAAGATTGGTATCCTTTTAAAATGTGTATTGACATAGACAAACTTCCAACTAATGTGAAATAACTGCAAGAATTCGAACAGCAATCAAGTTTAACCAAAGATCGCTCAGGATCAATCAATAGCAAACCTAATTCAAGGAGTGTTAGATTTGCTAGGACAACCATCTAGTTAGAAAAAAAGATATATCAAACATGGAATACTCGAAGCAAATACATTCAAGCATGATGTTATCATTATCAATCTGAAGATCATAAGCAATTTGAGAAAGTGTTTTAAGTCAGGAGGACCTGTAAGGTTAATCATCTTACTGAAATTGGTTATTCCTCTAGCAGTGAATTCATTCCTAAAGACATACGTTTTAATTTGACATTCTCTCCATGTGAAGAAAAACAAAGATGTGCTCAAAATGTTAAAGAAATCATTGTTTTTTTTCCTGTGTTTTCTAGCACACCGGGGCATGCTTCGTTTTCTAGCACACCTGCAACACATGGACATGACCGTACAGGATCAAAAGAGTATAATAGACATCCTCAAGCATTCTAACACAGGTAACACATCTTTCAGATGAACT
>JBDJHY010241388.1:0-20402 GCA_039654485.1 Withania somnifera
ATTCCGACATCCCGAACATCAAAATACCAACAAAGCTCCTAATTTAGGCTTTAACTTAAACAATTTTCCACAAAATTTCATATCTTGCAAACGAAACCTAGAAAACACAAAATCACAGTCAAACTTGACTTTATTTGGCCTTCCAGAGATAACAAAATTGTTAGAATTTAATTCTGAGCTTGTTTTGAAGAAAAGTTGACTTTAGTCAATGAGTACTAAGTTTAAGGCTCTAAAATAGGAAATTTGAGATAAATATCGACCGAGTCGCCAAGGATCTGAACTATTGGTCCCAGCAAGTCATAAATAACTTGGGGTAGCTACTGAAATGCTCTAATATGTAAGGCTCTGCATATTTATCATAAATGACCCTAAGGGTCATTACATTGAGCTGACTATGTTAGATTTTGATGTGATTCTGGGCATGGACTGGTTGTCCTCTTATCGTATTTTCCTTGATTGTTATGCCAAGATCGTGACCTTATCCATGCCTGGTGTGCCTCTTGTGGTATGACATGGCTCTACTAGCCGTTTATTGGTTTGGGTCATTTCTTATTATCGAGCCCATAGACTTACCCCTCAAGGTTTTTATGCTTACTTGACCCATATTAAAGATGTCAGTGTTGAGTCTGTTTCCCTTGGGACTGTGCCAATTGTTGGTGAGTTTGTTGATGTCTTCCCTGTCGACCTGCCTGGACTCCCACTTGAGCGGTATATAGATTTTGCTATTGAGGTTGAGCCGGGCACCAGTCCCATTTGCATTCCTCCGTATTGTATGGCCCCAACTAAGCTTCGTGAGTTGAGTGTTTAGCTATAAGACTTGCTTGATAGGGGCTTTATCCGTCCTAGTGTTATGCAGCGGGGCACTCAGGTGTTGTTTGTTAAGAAGAAAGATTGGTCCCTGCGGATATGTATTGATTATAGGTAGCTGAACCAGGTGACTATCAAAAAAATGTATCCTTTACCTCGCATTGATGATTTGTTTAATTAGCTTTAGGGAGGCACATTGTTCTCTAAGATTGATCCAAGATCCGGCTACCACTAGTTGAGAGTTTGGACTGAGGATGCCCCGAAGACTACTTTCAAAAAAGGTACGACCATTATGAGTTTCTGGTGATGTCATTTGGGCTGAGTAATGGCCCTGCAGCTTTTATGGATCTGATGACTCAGGTATTTCGGCCTTATCTGGATTTGTTCATGATTATCTTCATCGATGATATCTTGGTTTACTAGTGGAGTCGAGCCGAGCATGAAGGCCACTTGCGGATTGTGTTGCATACTTTAAGGGCTGAGCGACTCTAAGCTAAGTTCTCGAAGTGTCATTTTTGGCTGGATTCTGTCTTATTTCTGGGTAATGTGGTATCGGGTGCTACCGTTAGTGTAGAACCGACTAAGGTTGTAGCAGTTTGTGATTGTCCTCGACCTATATCTGTCACTGAGATTTGTAGCTTCTTGGGGTTAGCAACGTATTATTGCTGTTTTTAGGGTTTCTCTTCCATTTTAGCCCCTTGAGTAGTTAGTACAAGGCCAACTTTCTAAGGCTGAAGAAGTTTGCTAACCACCGCACTAATTCTTGTTCTACCTGTTGAGGGCCAGCCGTTTACTGTGTATTGTGATGCCTCGGGTGTTGGTCTGGGTTATGACCTAATGCAGTAGGGCTATGTCATAGCGTATGCATCGAGGCAGCTGAAGGATCACGAGCGCAACTACCCTACCCATGATTTGGACTTGGCGGTGGTAGTTTTTGCGCTTAAGATCTTGAGGCATTACGTATATGGGGTTCACTGCTAGGTATTCATAGATCACAACAACTGGTAGTATATTATGAGTTAGATGGAGCTTAACTTAAGGCAGCGGAGATGGCTTGATCTCCTGAAGGACTATGACTTGACTATTCTCTACCATCTGGGCAAGGCTAACGTAATTGCCGATGCCTTGAGCCAGAAGGTGGTGAGTATGGGTAGACTAGCTGTAGTACCTATTTTTGAGAGATCGCTAGCTCGGGATGTGCAGTTCTTAGCCATCATGATAGTTAGGTTGGTTCTTTTAGTGCTAGAGCGAGTTGTTGCCTGTACTAATCCCAGATTATCGTTGATTGACCGAATTCAGCAATACAAATATGAGGACCCACATCTAGTCCAGTTGAGGGAGAGGATCCTATCAGGTGATTTTTGTTAGGCCAACATAGATCCAAATGGTATATTATGGGATCATGACCGCCTTGCTATTTTGAGGGTTGGTGATATAATTCTGACTCTGCTGCGTGAGGCCCACTGCTTTGGATAATCTATCCATCCAAGTGTTTTGATGATGTATCGCAACTTGAGGCTACATTATTGGTAGCTAGGAATGAAGAAGTCTATTTTTGTCCTTTATGTCTCTGCGTTTGAACTGTCAGCAGGTAAAGTTCGAAAACCAGAGGTCGGGCAGTGAGATGTAAAGACTCCCTATCCTTGAGATAAAATGGAAGAAGATTACTATGGACTTCGTCACCGACCTTCCCCATACTTCTGGAGGGTTTGATTATATTTGGGTCATTATGGATTGGTTGACCTAGTCAGCTCACTTCCTTTCGACTCATTCGACTTAGGTACAGAGAGGTTAGCTGAGTGATATATTCACGAGATAGTCAGACTGTATAGGGTACCAGTGTCTATCATATCCAATCAGGACACACAGTTTACCTTGTGGTTTTAGAGGTCATTTTAGCGAGAGTAGGGTACAGAGGTGGATTTGAGTATAGCTTTTCATCCACAAATAGATGACCAGTCTGAGAGGACCATTTAGGTACTTCAGGATATGTTGTGCACCTGTGTTTTCAATTTTAGAAGTAGTTGGGATGGGCACTTGGCCTTAGCAGAGTTTCCATATAATAAAAGCTAACATTCCATTATCTAGATTGCAATATTTGAGGCCTTGTATGGAAAGAATTGCAGATCACCCATTGGTTACGTTAAGGATAGAAAGGTTTGACTTTGGAGTTCTGATTGGCTCCGCAATACTATAGATCAGGTCATACTTATTCAGGATAGACTACGGGTAGCCTAGAGTAGGTAAAAGTTCTAAGTGGATCGTAGGCTTCGATCCCTTGAGTTCAGTGTTGGTGACTTGGTCTTCCTTAGAGTCTCACCCATGAAGGGTGTCACGAGGTTTGGTAGGCAGGGCAAGGTCATCCCTCAGTCTATCGGGTCGTGTGAGATCTTGCATAGAGTTGGAGAGGTCGCCTACAGACATGCCTTGCCACCTGAGTTAGTTGCAGTCCATCCAGTTTTCCATGTATTGATGCCCTGCTACTATGTACCAAACCTGTCTTATGTTATTGTCAAGGGCATATGCAGGTTGATGACACCCTGCCCTATATTTAGAAACCTGAGGTGATTGTAGATAAAGATGTGAGGTAGCTCAGGTCCAGGAAGATTCTGGTAGTGAAGGTTCATTATGTACATTGACCAGATGAGGAGGCTACCTGGGAGATAAAGCGGGATATGTAGGCCCTGTATCCACATCTGTTCGAGCCTTCAGGTACTTTTTCCTTCCTTGAAGTTTGAGGACAAAAACCTTTTTAGTGGTGGATATTGTAATGACCTGCTCGATCATTTCCTTCCCTTTTATCCTTTTCTGTATTTAGAGTTGTTAGGTAGTTGCCCCAAGTTTTTTATGACTTTTCGGGGTCGGTAGCTTGGTGCCATGGTGACTCATTTACCTGTTATCTCGATTTTCTTATTTTGAAGTTTTAGTTTTGAAACATTGGAACTTGAGAGTGAAATAGAAATAATCAAACTCAAATCAAATTCTAACAGTTTCGTTAGGTCTAGAATATCCACTTTGGTGTAGATTAGACCTCAAGTGTATGCCCTTATATTTTTGTTAAGAGTTTATTTGTTTTGTAGACCTTTGGCCCAATGTTCTTGGGCTATTTTGTGGAAAATTCGACCTAGTCTAATTCCCTTCTTGGGCCTGTCCCACATGGTAACATGAGCAAGGACCCGGCAATATGTATATGTATAAACCATGTCCTCAAAACTTTCAGGTCTTTTCCTCATCTTCATCTACCTGCTTTTCTCTATCCAACCTGCTGTTGAGTCTTAAAACTTAGTCAAACTGAAGGGAAGTCCATCAGCAAGCTCACCATTATCTTTTTTTTCATTAGTAAGTTTTCTTCTTTGCTTCCCGTAGAAATGGTGTTATTCACCATATTTAAGGACTTAGCTGAGCATAACTGTCGTTCCTTATTTAGATTTTTCTAAGTATAGTTGTTATTCCTTATCTAGACTTGTTTGAGTGTTGTTTCTTTACCTTTAATTTCTAGTTAGTTATGGTTTAATGCATGAGTTCTATCGTGTAACTTTTCTATATTTAATTTCTAGTTGGTTATGGTTCAATGAATGAGTTCTAGCTTGCAGTGGTTTTATCTTTAATTTCCAATTGGTTATGATCCAATTCATGAGTTCCATCTTGTAGCTGTTCTATCGATATTTTCCAGTTTGTTATGATTCAATTCATGAGTCCCAGCTTATAGATATTTTATGCCTTTTCCCAGATTGGTTTATTGATGTTTAATCCTTTTCCCAGATTACTTTATAGATATTTTATCCTTACTTCCCAGTTGGGTTACGTATAATTTTTGAATTTTAGCTTCTTATTGCCATATGATGTGTTCCTCCACCCAAAATACATTATGGGTTTGTTAGAATTAGGGACTCTTGATGCTCGTTTGAGACTCAGAGTTTTTCCCTGGGTTTCTTCAGATCACATGCTGCACTAGCGCCCCAAGGTTGCATTGACGAGGTCACCTTGGCAAGGCCACCTAGGAAAAGTTATTCCAGTGCCCCGATGTCGCCTTGATGAGGTCGTTATGGCGATTTCACCTTAGAGAGGCCGCCTTGACGAGGTCATCTTAATGAGGTTGCCTTGGCGAGATAACACTAGTGCCTCGAGGTTGCCTTGACTAGGTTGTCTTGACGAGGTCACATTGGTGAGGTGTCCTTAGAAAAGTCACCTTAGCGAGGTTATCCCAACTCCCTGAGGTCGGCTCGGTAAGGTCGCCGTGGGGAGGTCTCCTCGGCGAGGCTCATAAGTCCTTCATAGTTTAGACTTCTAAACGCTACTTGCACCTTTGTTCCCTCTTTAACTTGTGAGGTCACCTCAGTGAGGACCACCCTAAAGGGCTTCACCTTTATATTTTAGCTCACTCTCCTCACGTTCCCAGTCTCTCCTTGAGCTAATTATTGGACCACACATCCCTCGAGCTGAGGGCTACATGTCGGGGTGTTAGTTGTGTGCCCGAGATGCAGGTCATAATTCTCGACCCCAGTTTCTTGTTCAATATGGGTCTTATTATTATTATTATTTTGACCTCAGAACTTATAATTTGTATAGTTTCGGGGGACATCGACCGTGTTGGAGATTCAGGTCCACCGTATGAGCACTTTAAAGACTTTCATCGGAGTCCAGGTAGGCTGGGTGAAGTTGCGCACTTTAGACTGGGTTAATATTATTATGCTTGTGATATGGCTAGCAAAATTGGCTGGGTTATTTAGGTTGATCCTTGTTCTCTATTAATATTCAATATTGGATCCCGAGGAGCTGTGCACGGGAATAGAGGGTGAAGCGTTGCATGCACGGGTCTTGTCCTATTGTGTGGAGGCGATTGACCCCAAAATTTATTTCATCTATTATGCAACGAGTGTGGTGAGGTGACGTCTTAGTTGGTGGCCTTTGGCCAATCCTAGAGTCCATTTATCTTTCCGTTTTGATCGTTATTTATTTTATTGCAGCTACTATATTAATACTTTGTATATTTATTATTTGGATTGTTACTGACACTAAACTATTGGGAACTTGTTGATGGCATTAAAGGGCTGGGCCCTCATTTTGATATCGACAGTAATAGGGTGTGTGTGTCTGACAATGTTATTGACACTTATAGGTGGTGTGTTATCGGTGATGTTATTGACACTAACATGGGGTATGTGTCCGGTGATGTTACTGACACTAAAAAGTGGTGTGTGTCTTAACTGACAAGGTGTGCTCCTTACACTAACAAGGTGTGCACCCCCGAGGTTGATAAGGTTCTACTTTACTTTCTTGCACTAACAAGGTGTGTGTTCACGGGGCTTAAGGGGGAGTCACAGTGGGTTTTGCTATGCTATTTGTGCCTGTGGGCAGGAATTTCCCAAACTTTTTGTTGTATTTTCGAGGTGTTGGTTGGAATTTTATGGAGCCTAAGGGTTGAATTGGTCAACATTTTTCCAAAATGACCTCGTAATCTGATTTTGATTACGCCATTAAGTCCAAAATGTTGTTTCGGGTGTGTGTGCATAGTTTGTTTTCATAAAATGGACTCTAAACACATTTTGAGTGGTGATTCAAAGTTTTTCTTTCCTTTAATTTCTGCTGTCAAAAGCCTGCAACTGGTGTAGGTGGCTTGTTCTTCGCTATCGCGAAGCCAAGCCACACGATCACGATTCATCTTTCAATTACACTTCACTATCACGTTTCACTTTCATGCAATCATGATTTAGTTCCCCCCCCCCATATACGTTATGCGATCGCGTATCCTATTTACATGATTGCAATGCCTAGGTAATATACTCTATGCAATGTGGACTCCCTATGACGCGATCAAGATAAAGAAATTCACTGGCAATTTTATAAAATTCCTACACAACCCTAATTTCATTATTCAACAAAACCTTTATGTTTTAACCAGTTACTGTGTGAAAAAAATCCTTCCACTCATCAATCCAAGGCTGTGAAAAATCCTCAAGTGTTTCCCTTCGATTTCTATGCAATTTGGGTAGGTTTATTCTTTGTTTTAATTCTGTAAATTCGTAGTTTCCTCCGTTAGTGGCGCCAATAGATGAAGTTGATGAACCTATGCCATAATTTGAATATTATTTCATACTTATTCATTGCTTGGGTATACTTTTATTCGTAGTATGATTAATTCACCGAATTCCAACGTTTAATACCATAAAGATTGCATCTTTTACCCCAACATAGTCAAATCTGTCTGGGCTATTTTTGAGCCATTCCCATACTCGAATTTTTCCCAATTCTGGAGCACGGGTTCCTAATAACCTTGGGAAAACCGTGGTGATGTTTATTTTTAGTTCTAACAAGTGAGTCCCGTAGGCCAGTCCAGAACATAACATAATTTATATCATTAGACTAGTATTGATATGTGGAATAATATTTCACAAGTTTCAGATTAATTGGATATCATTTGATATTAGTTAGTGTAATATTCAAGAGCTTGCAACAATTTATCAACAAACTACAGGTAGATTCTATGAGGCTATCTCTAGGTCTATAACTTTAATAATTGAACTAAATAGCATCCGCGGGTTAGGTGACTAGGTGGTTATGGTGACCCTATACCATTATTTCATTCCTTTCCTCATTTGATACATATTTAGGCATCCAGAATTATATGTTTCCTATGACTTAGGATTTGCCCTTTGATACTTGTTTGGGTATAGATGGTTGTTGTTTCATGTATAACTTGCTTATATGTTGTGCATGCATTACATGGGAGGTTAGGCATTTGGCTCCGATGAGAGTGCATTGGGGATGGGCCCGTATCACCACACAATTATTTTGAGTCGAGGAGGCTAAGAGACTAATGTTAGTAATAATGATATAAATTAATTAATTGTATTATTCTAATAATAATGTAAGTAATAAACATTTAACTGTTTTGGACTCGCCATTGTATCCAACACCCAGTAATACTATTTTTATTGGTTTTATCCCAGGCTTTACATCATTGCACCAGGAATTATTATTTCACTAGTTAATGCTGGATCTCGAGACCGACTTCGGTCGGCAGTGAGTACAGCCGCTAGCACTTGAGTCCGTCGTCATATGGCAGTTAGTACAACATTTTGACACTTATCACACTTATTGGTTATGGAGACATTGATGATACCTATTCTTTGAGAATATTGGTGATACTACTAAATTAAGGCGTTGTATGCCCTGACTTGCCGAGTACGACTTGAGGATATTATTGATATGAGGCATAAGATGCCAGACTATGAGACCTTTGAGGCTCTATGATTTTGGGATGTGAGATTATGATGACGTTATAGATTGTACGTGGTGGCACACCTCAATGGACCCTGCCTCCGGGCTACAACAACACAGAGAGGGGTTATAGGACGGAGTAGGGATATATAAGGAATATTTAGTGTGGCCTTCCATGGATTCTTCTTGCTGGACTTACGGGTATTGGAGGAGAAACATACACAGGACTAGTTACTTCATGTGATTGGTTTTACTTTTTTGCACTTGTTTTCTTCAGTGTACCCCTGGTCGTATGGGAGGCTTACGGGTGAGCGTGTTTCTGGATACACTGTGCTTCTTTCTGTGGGACATAACAACGTTTATATGCATTACTTTAATACTGCTATTACTAATTAGATATTATTATTGGTTATTGATACTTTGTATTATGTGGGATATTCTGCGTTATTTTATTGCTCATTCATTTGTCCCTTACTTGAGGTTATTGGTATTGCCGTCCATGTTCTTCTCCTGTATTCTTTTGACTCTTGAATATTGTTTTATTATTCACATATATTGTTGTATGGATTCCAGGTATGTTTTCCTTTATTTCCTGAAATCTTGTTATGTGATTAGCTAGCAATACATGTTCTACTTGATACTTGATTCTTACTTGAGTAGCTAGATTCCATTATGTACTATTTGATTCTGTTATCCTATTTACTGTCTTCTGTTATTTACTGCTTTTATTATTATTATGTTCCTAGTGAGCCCCCAAAGACTACTGGGTACAGGTTGCTTCAGCAACTTGTACTCATATTACACTTGCCCATGTAAAGATCCGAGTACAGGTCCCAACATTGATTTAAAGATCGATGTTCGTGCAGATTCTATAGATTTTAGAGATTAGGAGTAAGCTTGACGTCCATCTTTTCCTTCTTCTCTTCAGCATTAATTTTGATCTCTATGTATTTTCGAAGATACTTTTGTATTAGATAGTTGAACCCTTTTTATGCACTTACAGGTTTTGTATTATAGTTATTCTAGGTTTTGGGAATTTTTAATTCTTTCAACTTCTGCTTTATTCATCTATTATTTATCATACTTGTGTCTTATGCATCCTCTATTTCGACTTTAGACTACAGGGTTGGTTCTCTTACTAGTGGTATAGTAGGTACCATCATGATCCACGAAATCAGGTCGTGAAAAGAAAATACTACGACATAAGAACAAAGAAAAGAAGGATGGAAAATAAAGCACATTACATGGAATGATATAGCATGGCATGGTGGATGGGTGAAGGATACTTGATCCCACAATCAACATGTTCAAACAATGCAACTACAAAATTTGACAATATTGGATGATGTATGTAAAATAGTCACCAACTTGTAAGATTGGTGCACACCTGCTTGCATGTTTTCTATACACCTGCTTACAAGTTATCTGCACACCTATTTAAAAGTTTCCTATACACATGCGTACAAGTAGCTTACAACCTGCTTGCAATCTGCCTTAAAGTATCTTACCCATCTACTTGCAGTATTCCTGTAAGTAGCAAACCCACTTTCTTACAGTCTGCCTTTAAGAATGATACCTACCTTATTAGTTTGAGTATTTCTTTTATTCGAATTCTATGAAATTTTTAAGATAATTGTGTGACTTCATCAACGATGTAACAGGTGTGATTTATCATTGATGATATAATAAAGTTTGTCTTTTACCTGTTCTTACCTCTGTATAACGAAGGATATGTAGTACTTAGAGGTTAGATTTTAAGCATGATTTGAAGTAAGATGATATATGAAGTAAGATTAAATTAGAATCATAATTTGATAGAGAGTTTTCATATTCGTAGAGATATTTTCATTTCTTAAGGAGTCAAATCATAGAGTCTTGTAGTTCTCTCTTTTATATTTGTTTTCTATCAATAAAATGTTTGCTTTCTAGATTTCTCTTATTACTCTATTTAATAGGTATTGTACGTCTAGTCCTTAGTCTTGTATATAGTTTGGAATTCATGGGAAAGATAACTCGTTACAAGTACATTATCCTTCCAAGTTATAACATGTCAATTTTCTAGTATGGCAAAAGATTTTCCTATGTTTGTTTGGCAATTGGCAAAGAGGAATTCCCGGCCGATATTTTTGTAGGGAAAAGTATTTTGCCACTACGATCATATTTAATGTTGGACTACCATGGAAATCCATTCTTTGGATAATTAAAGCTGGGTTTGTGGAAATCTAGACTTCAAAATGTTGAATCCCAGTACTAAGCTTTTTAGGAATCCATCCTTCGTGTAGTTGAAGTTGCAACCCTTTTCTTTATGAGTTTAATTATGATAGAAATCTCATTTTTCTTGTGTTGGGCCTCCTAGGCCTTGTCCTTAGACTTATGGAATAATAGACTAAAAGAAGTTAAAAAACATGATACTATATGACCCACACATGATGGAGTAACTGAAGATCAAAGTCCAAATCCAAGGATCTCCATAAGCTAATTTGCATTATTGGAAAGCTTGGCGGGTTCAGAATCATGCCATGGACTTTCATTGTTGGGTGGATAAAATGCTTTGTTCTTAAATATAGATTCCGCTAATAGAACTACCATGTGTACCAAAATACCCAGACATATATCTAGTGAATAACATGTCAAATTCTTCCTGAATCATGAGTCACAAACTATGAAAAACCGAGGGAAGCTGTTGAACCACTCCAGTCCTCTGAACCCACCTTTGTAAAAAAAAATAGATAAATCCATTGCCATAGGTGTTGACAACTCTCACAATATAAAACCCAATAAAATATCCTTTTCAATCCATATGTACCAACCCATATATGATGATACTAAAGAAAAAGACCCATAATCATTCTCCTTAATCCTCCTTGATATTTTGAGTCAAGATTTGATCAGACGGTTTAATCAGGACGATTATGATATATGGTAGTTCACGTATATTTTTATGGGACACTGCTCATAGGATATCAAGTCTTAGTGTCACGAATATCTTGGCGATGAATTATAATGGGATGAACACCACTATAAGAAAACCAAACAATGAGAATAAAATAAGAACGATGAGGATGCTTTGAAAGAGAGTTTTCAGAAAAGCATGAAGAACAGAACCTATCTATTAGTTCACTTAGACATCAAGGAAAATATGATTTCCTTTTCTCATAAAAATCCCAAGGTAGTACACTCTTGTCTTCCTAAAACACCTACCCAAAACCCTCATCTGAAAATGAGCCAAAATCCCAAATATTCGAAATGACCCCTTCAAGATCTTGTAATATACTTGAATTTCAATAACAACAACCTTTTGAAGGATGATGGTGTAAGACATTGCACCAAAATACAAAAGAAGAATGTTTTGCTACCAAGATAAGCCAACCATAAGTAAGGTCAAGAAAACTCTTAATTGGCAATCTAAAAATGCAACAACAACAATAATAGAAAAACTAGTGTATTCCCACAAAGTGGGGTTTAAGGGTGTACATAGTACGTTCTACTACCTCAGATGTGAGGTAGAGAGGCTATTTCTGATGCACTCCCGAAATAAGAAAAAAACAATCCATAAAAGGAAAAACATAGTATCAACAGATAGTACATATGGAAATAAAATGTTCCAAAAATAAGACTACCATAGAACAATGCTACAAATAATCAAACCATTCCAATACATCTCCCTAAAACACTAAGAAATAGACACATCAAACATATCACAAGGGCTCCAATCATGATAATACAGAAAATCATTCCTATTTACTGACAAAATATAATACTACATATTATTCTTCAACCCTAATAAAAGTCCTTCATAGATTTATATCTATGGCCATGTACTCAATAAATTGTTACTACTCCATGTCATTTCTAATCACTTCCCTCAAATATTTATCTGATCTACCTCTAACTTGCCTGAAACCATCCATAGACAACCTATTACACCTTCAAACTGGAGCATTAGTTCCCTTCCTGATCACATGTTCAAATCATCTCAACCTCACTTCCTGCATTTTAACATCTATTGAGGTCACTCTCAACTTGTCTCAAATTATCTCATTTTTAATCCTATCTCTCCTACCCATACATACACCATAGCATATGCATCTCCTCCATCTTAATCTTTTTGAGGTGTGAGTTCTTGACCGGCTAACACACTACCCTATACAACATAGCTTTTCTAACTGTCACTCTATAGAATTTGCCTTTAAGCTTAGTAGGAACCTTCTTATCACATATGGTTCCATATACTTGCCTCCATTTCATCAATGATGATCTAACAAGGTGAGTACATGGTTATAAATATCCCCATTATAATGGATCAGAGAATTAAGATCTTTAAAACTATCTCTCATTTGAATGACATGAGTATCAAGCTTCACTATCACATTGGATTCATGGGCTATCTCATTGAACTTGCACACAAAATACTCCGTATTGGTCCTATGAATCCTATTCCCTTTAATATAAGTGTAATATACCAAAAAAAGTATTGACCACTAATATCAACTTACATAGAAGTGTTTCTCACACACAAAATAAATGCCTAGGCAAGATAGAGACGCTAGAGAAAAAGGCAGAACAAATATCTTCTCAAAATGATAAGACTCATAAATCCTTAGAACTAAGAATGACAAACATGCATATGAAATATGTCTTCCAAGAACCTCACTTTTCCATTTCATTCATCAATAGCAGAAAGAGATAGTTTCTATATAAGAACAAATACAACAACTAAAATAGGGTTCCATTTGATCCACAAAAAACTTTTCTACCAGAGAAAAATAAAACAAATTAAATAGGGTCCATTTGATCCACAAAAATACTCAAAATACCCAATAAAACCAGCCTTATTTCCTATTTCATCACCAATATATTTACCACCTAAATAAGATAATCTTTTTGCTTCTTCTCTTCCCTTTCAAGAGACCCAAAGTTTTTTTACCCGAAGCAAAAATGATGATCTTGAATTTGATATTGCCAAATGTGTATGGGAAAGAAAGGATTGTATTGCAGCCTAAAAGAAGCCCAAGAGAAATAAAGAATTTGGGGAAAGTTCTACTGAACCAGACTCAAAAAACATAATGATCTCAAATCAAGATATTAATGACCTATATGGTGTAGATGATACTTTTGGATCCCACACTGCAGATACATCTATTCTAGAATTTTATTATTATTACGATAATGAAATTTCAGCATCCAAAGCTATGGAGGAATGTGATATTGATCCTAAAGAGGAATACTTTAGCACCTAGGATGTATATGATACTGATCTTATGAAGGAATACTCTGTTCCATATATTTATGGCATAGAAGGATATTTTGACATATATGATGAAGCTTTATTGCTATAATAAGATGATAAGTATTCCACATCAGACTCCTTACTATTCTCTATTGAATAATCCAATCAATAAATACTCATTACTTAAAAAAAGAAGTCCGAAATGTTGATGATCATCAAGAAGGGATGACAAACCATTTGTAATAACCTGTCTGGGCAATTACCGCGTCTTTGTGTGATGTAAGAACTTAGAGCTTTCCATTAGCTTCCCACAGTTATATATGACTTCTTGGGACAAATATTTCTATTCCTTGGAAATTCAATTGCACATTATCTCAGTTTTCCTAATTTTATATTTCAACTATAGCATAGTAGAACTTCAGCTTATTTCTTAGAAAAATGAGCTTGGAATTGAATTCCTATATTTTTTTTATCTTTAGAATGAAATATTTGGTCTAGTTGAGATTAATTCAATTCCCAGAGTTCTCTGTGGAGTTTAGAGATGGTTTTGGAAATCTAGTTCATTTGGAGTTGGGTGTTGACTTTAGTTAATATTCATTGATTGGAGTATCATATCATAATTCAGATGCTTCCATCAGCTACAATATGTTGATTATGGGATTGTAGGGCCATTGACACAGTTTTCAATTGTCCAAACTCATTTTGGAGGTTTGTGTGACTTTTAGTTTTCCTTGTCTATTTTTGTTCTGGTTGGTTCTGGGTCTCCTTTTATCTAAATGACCTTGGAGTCATGTTGTCAATTTTGTTAAATCTGGAATATTTTTTCCATGCTTGTCGAATACTTGGTGTGCTAAATTAGGGCTCAAAATGCATTTTCTTGGATCCTCAAAAGTTTTTATAATTGTTGTTGGGATTTGCTGGCACAGACCACACCAGTGACCCTTTAGTCATGCTTAAGAGGTCGCGCCTGTGACTAGGGGATGGCGTCTGTGAGGTTTCCCCTCTAGAGGTCCACTATGGGGACGGGGGATGCACCAGCGTACCCTTTTTGTCATGTCCCAAAAATCGAGTGGTTATTGCATCTAAATATCATCTGTAGACAAACCTAATCTGGGCCCGGAGCGAGTGGTGGCAGACCGATTACAAGAAGCCAAGAAAAAAAAAGAAAGAGATGAAAAGAAGAGATACATGAACACAAGTCACGAGAACAAATACATAAGACAAAATTCCCAAACCTTAGTGTCATAGCTGTGGAGCATCTATATACATAAAATACGAAATATAACCCTTATGAGAAAAATATATAAAATATGACTAACAAAGGCCCAATTATGATAACTCCAGCACAGGAACAAAAACTTGTCAGCAAGGCTGCCAACAAGTCACTAAGTCTCCTGGAACCACACTAGCTAATACGCCTGATCAAATTTGTCGAAATAACTCATGCCAGCACCTACATCAAGAAAATATGTAGAAGTGTAGAATGAGTTCAAAAACCCACCAGTAACTAGTAGGAATCATACTAAAACCGGGCATCAGTAATCATAGAAAAGGTAAATACAGATCAATGCAAGTAGAGTGAAGACACAAAACATGTAACCCCAAAGGGGCAGCTACTGAAATAGTTAATAAGTATAAGAAAAGGGTAAAATAGTAATCAATGTGTACAATACCGACTATAAGGTGATAAGGGTCCACTAACAGAGTGGGTTACACACATACAGACTTAGTTCATAAGAAAATTGTGCCCACATATAACACATATTTGTAGTCCAAACATAGCAATTATAAGTAAGGGCCAACAATGTAGTGACAACGTTGTAATGTAGCTATTTAGGCAATAATAATACAGTAAGGAAAGTAATCAACCACACCGAGCTCCTTTTATGGGATAAACTCGAATAAAGAGGGTAATAAAAAAAGTGCAAAGGCTTATCTGTATGCACCCTTCCTAGGATAGTCTCGAGCCAAAAGGGATGTAGAAGCGAAGATAATTATCGGTAGGTTCCTTCTCTAGGATGATCCCATAATGAGAGGAACCCATGGAGGAATCGAACCACATACAATGTATAGAAGTTTTGGAGTGCTCCCTCTCTGGGATAATCCCGAATTGAGAAGGACCCACGGAGGACTCGAACTACATACCATGAAACCAAGCGTCGACATGCTCCCTCTCTTGGATAGTCCCGAATCAAGAAAAACCAATAGAGGACTTAATACATACACCACTACTCCCCTATATGCCCCTCCCCTAGTCTACATATCATGCTCTAAGCATAGAAACCCAGATCATTAGGGTCCATGGAGGGACTCACACCTTCATGCAAAACTCGTAACTTGCCCAACACCGGTATGGACATCAAGCTAAGATACAAAATTTGGGTTAAGCCCGTACATATTATATAAAAGGAAAACTAAGTACAATCTTGTAGACACTCTCGCATCTTAGCAGGATCCAACTATCGTCACATAGGCATATCCTACAATAATAAAACTCGCAAGGGAATCATTCCAAATAGTGGGGTAAAATAGCATCATACTGCTCATAAGCGCGGATACTAATAAGTACATGGAACCGGTTTCCTGTCAACACCCAATCAGATTCATAGGATGGATGCCAATACTTGGGAATGAATTATAACCTCTCCTAACCCCACCATGATCCTGAGCCCCAAGTAACCATACTAAAGGTGCCACAAATACTAAATGGACCAATTACACCCGTATACTAGAAGAACTCTAGAGCCTTTATAGCTCAGCCAAGAGCCCTATATCCCTAAGATTGCATTGGATCAGGGCAAGAATATCACAACTAAGGGTTGCTATCTACCCAGCATAATCGCTTTCACCTAGGTACGATGCCACCCTGTGAGGAAACTACTATTGACATAGCTACAACCTAGCTAAGTACGAAATTTCCACATAAGAAAGTGGAGTATCCAACACAGTTTTGTCCTACTAACTGTAGCCTAGGGGCTACCCATGCCACGATCACATACATAATGTCTCAAGCAAAACAACGAATAATCAACCTACCTGATCGGCTCTAAAGCCACCAGCCTAAATTGGGGGATAGTTGTTGAGCTCTAGTCACTAGTTTAATCCCCTCCCCAACCTTACTATGGTTCAGTGTTGACATGAAACACACGGGTAAGATATTATATCCCTAGGGTAAGTAGTTAATCTACAAGACAACTATGTAGGCCTTAGGACAAAAATAAATATATCGGGGCCCAATATTCATCCCATCCTCGAGTTGAAATTTTTCCATACGTATACTATACCAATGGAAAATTTCAAGAAAGTAGATCGTAGCTTACCTGAATTCAAGTGATATCCTCGATAAGCATGCTTCAAGTGTCCAAATTCACATATGAAACTCAGAATTATGTAAGAATCTAAAAAACATAACAAACGTACAAATACAAGTGAAATATGACTTATTATTATATAAATAGCGGGGTTAAAATCCTATCTAAAAATTAGGATTGTAACCCTAAAAACTTGGAAAGACATAAAATATTTATACCAATGCATAAAGCACTGCTCATACATTATATGGTAAAAATAGGGATAAATTTAATGGTAGAATTGAAAGATATAAGCACTGGAAGCCTATAAAACGATGAGGAATTACCCGATAGAAATGATTCCAGTACCACCGTAACACTGTTAATACAGAGTAGAATTTATCAATATTTGTTCAAAACACTTTAACTTGGCTTAGCAAAAATAGAAGAAAACTTGGATTTTCATCCAAAGAAATAAACCAAAGAAGATATATATAGGCCTTCCAGTCCTTCATCATGATCATGGAAAGGACCCACGCGATTATGACCCTGACCGCCTCAGCCTTCGCAATCGTGGCCTACCTTTATGCGATCGCGATGCTTCAGCCCCCAGCCATCCCCAATTTTAAGAAATTAAAGTTCCAAAAAGAAATAGATTCCAATTATATCATTTCATATATAAAACTTTATTTAAATGATATTACAGACTCAACAAAATCAATGAAAAGGTGATTCGAGATCATATGAACTAAGAAAGTCTTGAAAAGATCATAATTGTAAGGAAATTACACAATGACAACCTCTAGATACCCATCCTATTGATCCCAATAAGTCATAAATAAAATCAGGCGGGTATAGAGATGCTCTAAATAGAAGAAAGCTTTAAAAATATTAAAATAATTTTAAGGGATCTTACTACATCCCCCACTACAAGATGTTTTTTTTCGTGAAAGTTAAAAAATGGACGAATACCTGAAGAATCAAACAAGTATGGGTACTGGGCTCACATATCCCTCTCTATCTCCCAGGTAGCCTCCTTAACTGGGCTGTGAGTCTAATGAACCCTCACAACTAGAATATCTCTAAACCTGAGCCTTTTCATATTTCTAATAACAATGGTCTCAGGATCCTCCACATCTGCAAAACTATCATCCAACTGAACTGAAACAGAATAGAGTACGTGGGAAGGATCTGGTATATAATGATGAAGCATGGACATATGAAACACAGGATGGACAACAGCTAACCATGAGGTATAGTCAACTGATAACTTTTCTGACTTTCTCAATTGTCTCACATGACCTAATAAACTAGGGGCCAGGCTTGCGCCTCTGACCAAATCTCATAACGCCTTTCATGGGTGACACTCGCAAGAATACCATTTTCCTGACAATGAACTCCAGGGTCAAAGTCTATGATCTCTATTACTCCTCTAAAAACACTATGCTATTTAAAGTCTATCTTGAATGACCCAAAATCTCTCTATGGCATCTCAAATCAAGTCAAAAGTCTGAGGAAAAATCTTAACACTACTATACTTATCGATTTGTGATCTGTAATGTCTACTATACAAAGCCTCAAATGGTGACATTTGGATACTAGAATGGTAGATATTATTATAAGAGAGTTCTTCTAAGGCCAAGTATTGATCCTAGCTACCCCTAATATAAAAAACACAAACCCGCAACATATCCTAGCCACACTCAGAGCTACTCGGTACCTATCTCATATTGTACTGTCCTCCAAAATCACAAGCTTAACTATATACCTCAGTTTGATATGATAGAAACTGGAACCCTATGAAAATGGAGGGCCTCATTGACATATAGAGTCTCATGTATCTTGGCACCCTCAGAAGATGATGTCGGTAAGAAGTGAATTGATCCACGATGAACCATATACAGTCACGACCCTTAGAAATACGAGGGAGTCTAAAAATGAAGTCAATGGTGATCCTCTCCCACTTCCACTCAGGAATAGCCGCTGCAACACACCTCAGGGTCTATGACACTCAAACTTCACCTACTGGAAGTTTAAGCATCTGGAAATAAACCTGGTAACATTTGACTCAGACGATGCCACTGATAGTGCTGTCTCAAATCTTTACACATTTTTCCAATGCTTAGTTGTATGGAGTATCTGGTATAGTGGGACTCATACAAGCCATTTTCCTTAGGAACACAAATATTACTTGCCATTCCTAATACCACACCAGGATCTAGGGATGCACCTCTATAAACTTCCTTCAGAACCAGCTCTGGAATATGAACCAAACATCTATCCTCATACTTTCAGTGTCGAATTTGATCGAACAAAGTAGGTCTAGTCTCAACATGCGCAAGGACTCTGCTCATGCTTGATATGTCCAGTCAAACTAAATAGTTATCTGATAACCAAATGTTTAAGTTTAACATATTCTCCATAGTGAAATAGAAGACAAACTTCCCATACTAATAACCTTCCAACTTAGAGTGTCTACAACTATATTCGCTCAACTGGGATAATACAAAATATAGATGTCATAATCCTTTAGGAGCTCGATCCCTCTACTCTATCTAGGAATGAGCTCCCTCTAGCACAAAATGTATGAAAGGTTGCGGTGATCATTGTAGATCTCACAATGAAACCCATAGAGTTAATGTCTCCAGATCTTGAGCGTAAAAACTAGTACAACCAAATCCAAGTTGTGGGTTGGGTAGTTTCGTTCATGAACCTTCAACTGACGTGAGGCATATACAATGACTTTACCCTACTATGTCAAACAGACCCTAATCTAAAACTAGAGGCATCATAATAAATAGTATATGGATGGCCCTCAACAGGAAGCATCAATACCTGTGCGGAAGTAAGCAACTCATTGAGCGTTAGAGAGATAGTCTAATAATCATTAGGCCACCGAAAAGGAACATCCTTCCAGGTCAATCTATTCATAGGACCTGTATGGATGAAATACCATACCCAAATTGTCTATAATAGCCTACTAATCCAACAAAGATTTGAACCTCAGAGGGAGTGGTGGGTATAGGCCAATCACAAACAGCTGAAACTTAGCTGGATCCATACTGATACCGACTAAAGATATAACATGCCCTAAGAATGCCACTTAATCTAACCAAAAGGCATACTTTGAGAACTTTGCATGCAACTGCTCAGTCCTCAAAGTCTGGATTACAACCTAAAATGCTCCTCATATTGCTCTTGATTATGAGAATACACCAAGATGTCATCAATAAATACAATTACAAAAGAATCAAGGTACCACCTTAACACTCTTTTCTTAAGGTCCATAAACATATCTAGGGAATTAGCCAGCCGAAATGAATAACCAAGAACTCATAGTGCCCGTACTGAGTCTGGAAAGCAGTCTTTACGATATCCTAAGTTTGAATCCTCAACTAGTGATAACTTGATTACAAATTAATCTTTGAGAACACCACCGCACCCTGAAACTGATCAAATAGGTCACCAATCCGCACCAAAGGATACTTATTCTTGATAGTAACCTTATTAAACTATTTGTAATCGATACACACATGCATAATCTAATTTTTAGTTTTCAAAAATAACACCAGAGCAACCCATGGAGTGACACTAGGGCGAATAAAGCCTTTGGCAACAAAATCCAATAATTGAACACTGAGATCATGGAGCTCAATTGGAGCCATGCGGTAAGGAGTAATGGAAATAGGTTTAGTACCTTGCTTGACTTCTATACAAAAATTGACAACACGCTTGGGTAGGATGCCATATAACTCATCATGATCAAGGAACTCCTTAACAATGGGCACAGGCTCCGGGAAAGAAGGATTAACACTTACATCATGAACATAAGCTATATAGGCAATACAACCCCT
>JBDJHY010241389.1:0-10836 GCA_039654485.1 Withania somnifera
CACCTCTACCTTAGATCAAGTGAATCTTATTGATCTTTCTTTCAACAATCTTCACGGTGAAATCCCGAATAAGATTACAGGTTTGTCAGCTTTGGGCACTCTGAATTTATCTTGGAACCAATTATCAGGAAGAATTCCAGAGGACATAGGGAGCATGCAGCTATTGGAGACACTAGACCTTTCCTCTAACCATCTCTCAGGGTCTATCCCATTGAGCATGACATCCATCACTTCATTGAGCTATCTTAACTTGTCATATAACAACCTTGGTGGCCCTATCCCAACAACAAACCAATTTGGAACCTTCAATAATCCTTCAAGTTTTGAAGGTAATCCAGAACTGTGTGGGAAACCATTGGTTACTGCTTGCTCTCCACCCAGAAAAAGAGAAGTGAATAAGAAAATTGAAGATGATGATGACAATGATGAGCAAGAAAAGCTTTGGTTTTTAGTGAGCGCAGGAATAGGATTTGTCTTAACATTTTTGGTGACGTTAAGCAGCTTGATGGTAAAGAAGTCTTGGGGATACAGTTACTTCCATTTCTTGGTGGAAGTTGGAGAAAGAATAATCAGGTGCTGTATTGTTTTCAAGGCTTGCTTGTACAGCATTTTTAGAGTCAGAAGGAATTAGTTTCAAAAGTATGTTAAAACAATGAATTGTTCTGCTTAATAATACTTTCGATAGTTCTTTAGATGTGGTGCTTATCTCCATATGTAGTACTAGATTTTACTTGCAGTGAATAAAAAAGGATGACCTTTGTCCTTCTAGTTCTCCCTGGAGTTTCTTTTCATGTTTTTTCACTTCTCGAAACACTATATTTGAGATCATGTAGTTTCTGAAGCATATTGTCATTGTTTGCACATGTCAATTCGATTTTTTTTTTAATTAAAGTGGAAACAATTCCAAAGCACCTCTAGTACCCCACAGGACTCTGACCTTCAAAAAAATTTCCTTCTCCAATCACACAAAGTGCAACTTACCTGTTGTCTAGGACAGTAATAATGAAGCTGAATAATAAAGTAGCCACATCTGGAGAGAAGGATTGCCAACTATATTAGTAAAGAGTTTAAATACTATACCAATGACACGTAAAATTATTTCACACAATCTGATCACCTATTCACCTTTCTATCATGAGGATAGAAGGAAACTCAAAGACAAGTCGTCTAACTACCAAAATTCAAGATGTGATGTGCTCACAATTGCAATGGATCGATGATCGATCTATCAGATAATCACATTGATAGAAATCTTTCTGGGTTAGTAAATTTTCCATCAATCTCAATCTGGAGAGAACTGGACTTAAGTTCCAATTGCTTCCATGGTTTGTTACCTCTTTTGCCAAATGTGACACATTTGAATCTTGCAAACAGCTTGGTTTAGGATATATACCCTTAAACATTGCTCTATCTGGTGACAAAACTCAAGTCTTAGATCTCTCTGGAAATGCTTTTACAGGATCCATACCATACTGCACAACAAGAGGGAAGCAGCTATTGAGATTGGACCTTTCAGACCCAATCATTTGTATGGAAATATTCGTGATTGATGTTATGAATTGCAATTTGCAACAACTTCACTTTTGTGATTGAGATAGAGCAACAATAACCTTTCCCGAGAACTTCAAAAATCACTAAGCAATTGCAAAAGCTCGACACTTGATATTGGAGAAAACAAAATCGATGGCCCCATACCAGAACCAAAAGTCTCTTATCTTTGCAAAAGCTTAGGACGGTGGATAACATTATTGATGGATGTAATTCCATCACACTTATGCCATCTTAGAACCTTGCCTACCTACCTGCATCTCATGCGGCTTTCAAAATTACTTAGTTCTCGCTTGCGCTGAAATAAATGCCTTTCTTTATTCTCCAGATATAGGGTATACAGAGCTAAGAAATTTTTCAAAGCAAAAACAGGAAATACAAAGACTTCATCAACTATTACTTGGAAATAAACAATTGGGATGAGAAAACAAACTGCAGTATGGCAGGCATTAACCCACTAAATGGAAGAAGGGATCGTAATAATGTTTACATGATGGTCCAGTATTATTTTGACTATCAATTCATAGGGTAAGAGAACTATAAACATCCTACTTTCAGTATGACATGAAGGATGTTAGCAGGAGCAGCACAATGTTATTCAGGATCTGTGCTTCGATAGGCATAAATTGAGCAGCAATTTGGAAACTTGCAGAGAATCAATTCTTCAGATAATTCATCACCTTGATAATAATAGTAAGGTGCCAGTTCTGCCGAATAAATGCAAAATCATACCTAATGAGTGAATATGACAGTACAAATAACAGTGAAAGAAGCAATGTTTTTTCAAAAAGGAAGTCTGGAAAAGGCTGCTGATAATGGTTGACGTGGAAAGAATCCCTGGCAGACCAAGGCGTGAAGTTGCTGGACATAAAAAAAAACAGCAACCCACTGAAGAAATCAGCTTTTAAATTGACCTCCTGCAATCTTGCTCTTATCTTTCTTTCACTTATAAAGTTCTTCTTATAAGTTTTATCCACTCATCAACTTCCTTCAATAGGAAATCATTCATCAAATCTAAATACTGGTAAAATCTCCAGACTAGAGCATGAATAGTTGGTTTCCTTATTTAAACAAAATTACAATAATGCAACTGAAAAAGAAAGGAAGTGACGCAAATTTATGTCAAATGTGATGCTATTATAAGCTTAGCTAATCTCACTGCAAAAATACATGGATCATTGGTTTTCCATTAGTTTTCCTCCTCTCCTCTAGGATGAAAGCCCTCACAAGGCTACAGCTGCCTTGCAGAGAGTGCTTTCTCCGGTCACATGTTCAAGTGCCCCCAATTAGATCCAGAGAACCTGTGTTTTTTTAACACACTGACTAACTATGGACACTAAAGAAACAGTAGCCAACAACTGCAGTGACAAAAGTTCAGATCTTTTCCCTGAAAGTCTCTTTAAATTACTAGAGATTATTCGAACTCTCACCTTCTGTTATATGCAACAACATTAACATTCAAAAATCAGAACATGATACAATGTAAGAACATTAACACTCATAAACAGATACAAAGTAGTGAAGGATCAAGGAGACCTAAAGTTTAGCAGAAGCCTCAGATTGAAGGGACAAATTGTTAATCCTCTCAAGGGCTAGAACTAGAGCTTGGGTACCCAAATCGCCCTCATCATGAGCTTTAAGCGAAAGATACAGCTGCTGAGCCAACGCCAACCCAGGCAAAGCAAGACCCATGTTCTGGCATTCCCTCAAACATATTCCCAAATCCTTGACAAAATGATTCACATAAAATCCAGGTTCAAAATCCCTATTAAGTATCCTACTGCCATACAAATCTAATGATTTCGAACCAGCAGCACCTGTTGAAATGGCATTCAAAAACTGATTCAAATCCAGACCAGCCTTATGCGCATAAATTAAACCCTCACATAATCCCACCATAGAAGAAGCAATAACTACTTGGTTTCCCAGTTTCGTAAACTGCCCTTTTCCAGGTGGTCCCATGTAATAAACTTTACCAAGAAGACTAAACAATGGGCTAAGCCTTAACACAACTAATTCCTCTCCACCAGAAAAGATCGATAAAGCAGCATTCCTAGCTCCACGATCGCCTCCAGAAACAGGAGCATCAATAGCAGAGCAGCCAACGGAAGTCGCTGCAGAGTGAATTTCAACAGCAAGTGAAGGTTCAGAAGTAGTCATATCTACAACAACACCACCTCTACGAAGACCGGAAAGAGCACCGGAGTTTGAATCAAGAATGACGTGGCGAACGTCCGAAGGATACCCAACGATAGTAAAAACGACGTCGGATTGAGAAGCGACGGCTTTTGGAGTATCAACCCATTGAGCTCCCATGGAGACGAGTTCCTGAGCCTTGGATGGTGTACGGGTGAAGATAGTGAGAGTGTAACCGGCGTTAATCAAGTGGGCACACATAGAACGACCCATTACTCCGGTACCGATCCATCCGACACGAGTGTTGGATGGGTTAACGGCGGTTGACATAGTGCGGCGGAGATGGGTGATAGTAACGGCGGAGACGGTGAAGATGGTTTGAGGTGTGTAGTGAGAGTGGGGAACTAAAGGCAGGAGCCGCACAAATTTATGGAAGGAAGAAGATGTGATATGAGTCATAGAGAAGGGAGATTTACTTTCTTTGTTTTGTGGCTTATATACTTCCGGAAGGAAATTCCTAATATAGCAATTTTATAATACTTAACTTTTGTTTGTTTTGACGTGAAATAGAAGTTATTATTGCCAATGATGAGTTTTCTTAATTAGCTAAAACAAGACACCATTCTACTCTTATCTACTCAAAATAAAGATAAGTCTAAAAATAAAGAATCTAAAACAAGGCACCCATCCTCGAATGTTTGAGACTCACAATGCTTACTGGAATTTGTTTATGTTTATTATTTATGAAGTTGATAGGAGTACTTGTATCTATATTATAAAATAATGCAAACACAGTATGTGCGTTAGTATTTTAAAATGTATTGTGTATGTAAGCTATGCAACATGTGGTGTCCAAGAAAAGTGTTATGGTCGATCAGGCCAAGTTTGAGGCAGTTTGTGGTTGGTTTAGACCTACTTCTCCTATAGAGATCTCCAGTTTTGTTGGCTTGGCTAGTTATGACCAGAGATTTGTTCAAGGTTTTTCTTTCATTGTAGCCCCATTGGCTCGATTTACTTAGAAAATATTTTGTTTTATTGGTCGGACGACTATGGAAAGAGTTTCCAAAGGTTTAAGGCCTTATTAACTTCAGTTTCAATCTTAACTTTGTCTATTGAGACTGAGTCTTTCACCATATTTTGTGATGCTTCCAAAACTGTTTTGGGTGGAATGTTGATGCAAAAGGGTAAGATGATAGTCTAAGTTTTTAGATAATTGAAGACCATTAGAAGAATTACCCTAACCATGCTATAGTAAAAACCATACATTTAGAATCAGTTCAATAAAAATCGGACATTTTATAGAAATCATATAGAAGTTGAAGTGCATTGGCCCAAAGTACATAACATAATCTGAAAACATAAAGTATAATCTGAAAGTTGTAAGATATCTTAAATTGTCTGAAATTAGTGAGTCATGTACCTATGAACTACAGAAATCATGAAAATGGGAATTTCTCTTAACCGACATATAAAACTATGCGAGTTACACAAAATCTGATGCCATACCCCTATACTGAGAAAGAGCACTTTAACCTGCCACAGTTAAAACTAAGCTATCTAAGAATTCTGTAATCATGTCTCACTGGACAAACATAAATTTATGTTGTAGTTTTGGGACTAGGATGTCACCCGTAGGTCGAGTAACAGTATTCTCCATTTACTCTGTGCTAAATAATCCTTCAAAAATTATCATATATCTATTCATGATAACTCATAACTTTACAAAAAAATCGTATAACATCTCTCAAATATGAAAAATACCATAGTTTTGTAAAAGTACGTACGTATTTGCAAGTTCATAATCTTGTCATATCATGAATTATAATTTCTCATATTTATCATAAAAATCATGCTAAAATTATGAGTCATGAAACCATGGAGAATCATCATACTAAAATTTGTGCTTTTATAAAATGAGGAATCAATAAGTAAATTCATGTGGTTTGTCTATAACCAATAACAATCATGTAAACTTTTATGCTAAATCATACTTCATACTAAAATCAATAATAAGGATGAAAATCATCGGACATGCATAATTACAGGAGTAAACATCGTAAGAAAATCATAGAAGATAATTTCTAAATCAAAATCATAAACTTGGATTTGAACCTTAATTCGAAAATTCATATAAAGTTGCCATAAATTATGAAGTTTGAGTATGAGGATGAAAGGAATCCCTCGTCAAAACCCACATACATGAATTTAAAGAATTCTTCAAAAAATATTTTGGACTTAAACGTTGAAGCTTGAATAAGAAAAATCCTTTTATGAAGTTCTTGAAATAGGAGAGTAAGAGAATGAGGAATTAAGAACTTGAATTCGGTTTTGGAAAGAATAGAATTTTCGATTACATATCTTAAAGGTGAAGTTTGGGGAAGAGATTTTTGAAAAGGCAAACTTTTTCTTTGGGAGTTCAGAAAATGAGCCCTAGTCTTGATCTTTCTTGAGGCTTAAAAATTGGAATTTTGAGAAAGAGAGAAGAGGGTTTCAGTTGATGTTTTTGATGAAGAAAATCGTACAAGGTTAATTTAAGATGAGGTTGGGGTGGGGGGACAATTTTCATAAAAGAAAAAAGTGACAAAAATGCCTTTTTAGTTCGTGAAAATAAGAGAAAAAATAAAGAAAAATTTGTCAGACAAGGGATGGCGTGTCGCGCCCCCAAACACGCCTATTGCCCAGATTTCTATTATTCTGAAGTTTATCCCCAGGCACAGGGCTCATTCAGTGTGTCAGTTCTGACAGTTGCTCACTGAAATACACATAATTTTTTACTCAAAGCTCATATTGACGCGCGGTTTATCGCGTTGCAAATTAGACTCAGAGGCCTTTGATCTGATAGATTATGGGCCACATAACTCCTTATATTCTAGGAAATATGCTCATTTGATGTTGACCCACAGATGAACTTATATGAGAACTAAGCCGATAGAGAAACTTTATATCCAATTTAGCGCTAGGGATTCCTTAAGATCTTCACTCACATCAACACTCTTTATATACTTAGGAAATGACTTTAGATCCTAGGTTCAAGTAAGAAATTAATATCTTTGGTTCTAAACACGCACGTACAACGGTTCAAGTCTTAATTCGAATGTTTGGGGTGTTACATTTTGACTCTTCATTTCTATCAGCCCACAACATCGGAGAAATTAACCAAATAGATTCAACAGCCCAACGTTGAGCCAACTCCGGCAACAACATTATATCATCTTTTCTGGCAGAACCAACCATCAAACTCACAAAAACCCCTAGCTTCAGTGAAAAATATCACTGCTCCTCCAAGTAACACCACCATCGACCAAGAAAACCGCCTCAACCGCAAAACCACCACCAGCAACACGACCTATCACAAGTTCCACTCAATAATACATGTTTATATACACATATATATAATGTAGATACATTGCTTAAATATTATATATACGTATGTATAACTTTGTATACTAATATTAATGTAAGTTATACATATCAACATCATACATCATTATACAATAATATACAAATTTATATATTATAGTAAATGGGTGTATAAGTATAAATTTTTGGGCTATGAAATTGTAAGTAAGTTTTTCGCTTTTTTGCAATGTAAATTTGCTATATGACTATTTTTTAAATTATTCCTATTTTCTAATACTATGTTATGAAAAACAAGGTTTTGTGCCTAACTCGTACTTCAAATATTAGCTCAAAGGAAGAAAAATTGTTCAAGCGTTATAAGATCTGTCTCATTGTTCAAGCGTTATAAGATCTATCTCATTAACCACCAATGTGAGGTTCTGTTCACTCTTTAATAGATTAATTTGATATATCAAAGCTAGCTTGAATGAAATTAATTTAATATTTTAAAGCTTACATTTTACATATTCAGAAAAATGCTAAAAAATTCTATGAGATGCAATTCTGTTTATTGAATGTGATAAAAATATATATTTTAAAATATTGATCAAAATTATATAGTTTGGCTCTCAAAAAAATGACAAGTAATTTGAGATAACTTATATATGTACCTCAACTAAACCAATTGTATATCCTATCGTTTAGTTATGATTTCCATAAAATATTATATAGTTTCTTGGCTTTTATGGCAAAGATTTGAAAGTAAGTTTTTTAAAAATTATGGCCAAACACATGATGAAATTTCACCCAAAACTTTATTTAAAAAATGACTTGCCAAAATATTTGAAAATCTGTGGCGAAATGCTAGGTTAGAAGCTTTAATGATAAAGAAGTTATGGACACACTGCAACTTCCATGTCATGGAGGAAATTGGAGAAAGAAATATCAGGTGCTGTTTGGGTTTTGCGGCTTTGCTTGAATAGGATTTTCAGGAACTTATTAGCTATATAGTAAGTATATTATTTAAAAAAATTGGAGCGTCTATAAGTGTATATATATGAATGAAAAGGATGATCTTTGCTAGTACTTTGTTCCTATCTCCCTTAAGTTTCTGTTTTTAATTTCCACTTTTAGATTTGCATAGATATTGAAAGTATGAAAATATGTATGTACACAGATTTTGCATTTAATATACTGGATTATAGGTGTTTGCTCGAAGTGTTTATGAGTGTGTATTATGTATGTATGTGTATGAGAACATAATTATACTATATGCATGTAGAGTGTAGGGAGAACGAGAAGTGATGGGTCTAGTTGAAAGTTGAACATTATATATTAACTCAGAAGCGGATTTAGAAATTGAAGTTTATGAGTTAATTAAAATGTCAAAACCTATGCAGCTTAGAGTTGAAGCTAGTACTCGATCTTGGGTTTACACTTGCGTGCAGACCCAAACTATGTAGATAAAGTGTTGTTGACTGCTGCTTTATGTTTTGAGTCCCTTTAAGAAAAAATCTGGTTCCATTATTACTTGAAACAGTATCTATTATAACAAACAATTAGGCAGCATCATGGAATAAACTGTGAGCCTTTGAGGACCAAGACAAACATTGACTTCCTTTCCTGTCCCACTTTACAAGTTGACACAAAAATATAGATCCATCCTCGTACAACCATCTTAATAGAATTTTTTGAGCTAGCTTTTAAGATATTTTTAGGAAATTTAACTTTATTATTTTCTGTCCATGATTCGATTAAGAGGGATATCCAATACTAGTTGAAATTCTTTACAACCCAAGAAAATAGAAAGTGGTTGGTTGCAATAGTAATAAACCAAATAAAAGTCCATGATTGGCAAAGGTGAGAAACTAAAGCAAACAGGAAACTGAGGAGAATAATTATCAGTGGTATTGCTGTGCTAACGCTTTAAGAATTTACACGTTTTTGGGTCATGTGTGTTTTGATTTTATTGTCTTTTTAGTAATAAATACTTTCAAATCAAAACTAGAAAAAAAAAAATAGGAAGTGATGGTTCTTGCCTACTTTTATATTTCATGAAAAGAGAAATAATTTTTGTAACTCAAAACAATTATAAAACTTGAATTGGAAGAACCCAAAATTTTAAAATATATTTTTAGAACATGATAAACAAATCTTAAATGATTTTGTACTAATATCAAATCTTTATATACAAACGAAACTTTAATTGTTATATACAAAAATACATATACTTATATTACACATTTTAAAAGGAAGAAGGATATCATAAGTCTACAAATAATTGACCAACTTTAAAACAATTAAAAAAAGGTATAACAACAACGAATTATCCAATATAGAAGTGTTGTTTTTGGTTATGAACTAATCAGACTTTTATTTTCATAGGTCTCATGGATGTAGACAAATATCGAACACCAGAGTCAAACTTTTAGTTTGCTCAATTCACATGAGAATTAAGCAACTTTTATCTTGACACACCAAAAATAAAGGGAAAAGCATATTAGATGTTCACAAGAAGTAGTAATTAGTTACACACGGTTGTTTCCTTATTTTGATGTCCTCTTAAATAATTATATCAATTTTATCTTACATAACATATCAAGAATTCGAATACTAATATAAATCAAAGATGGAGTTTAAGAAAAATTACTTTGGAATTTATTATACAGAAGAAAAATCGCTAACAGTTTTGAAAAAAGTTTAAATTTAATTATGCACACGAAAATAACTGAAATTTTTTTTATGATATAACTTTTTGAACATAATTGACCGAACCATATCATTGGCATCCCTTACATTGTAATACAACTATGCTAAATTTTTATTTTCTTTCTCCATAATCTAATTACATTTACTTTGATTGCTCCTTTTCTAAAAGAGGCTCAAAGGCAGATGCCTTCCATTGTGAAGCAAGATTATGCAAAGATAGAACACCATGGAAACTTCGATCATAATTTTCATTGAAATCTGTTTGAAACATTTAATTGAGATACTTCTTAAGTCTTTTATGATAGCATCATGTATATCTATATATTGGTATCATGGAGGATCGGAGATACTTCTCAGTCTTTTCATGATATCATCACAATATATTTATATACTAATAGGATATCATGGAGGACCGTTTCAACTCTTCAATGAGACACTCTTCAGTTTTCTGTGATTCCATCACAATACATCTACATACTTTAATGGTATCATGGTGGATAGCTTTAGTTTTTCAATGAAACACTCCTTAATCCTCTATTAACATCATGGTATATTTATATACTGGCATGGTATCATGAGGATCGTTTTCAACAGACATTAAATGCTAATACACAACAACTAATAAGTAAATTATAAAAATATGTTTCTATTAACTTAGATAAATAATCTAGTGACTTTAGTTATTTATGACAATCACAAGATATATATCATATACTAATAGAGTATCATAAACACTAGATTTTTTTCTCCAAATATTTTATATTCGTATGGTATATTTACATATTCATAGGTTATCATAGAGTACTAATTCATTGTTATGATCATGCTGACTCATACACGACACAAGAAGGATCGACAGGCTTGTAATTAGTTGGGGCCGAATGGGCAATAACAAAATAGTTAAAGGAAGGGGTAAATCAGGATGATTAGTTTGATAACATTAAAGAAAGAATGCAATATAATTGATTGAAAAGAGAAATAGAAAGAAGAGAAGGATACAAAAGAATGGAGGCTAACAGTAGAATGAAAAGCCTTAAACCCTAAAACAATACAAAGAGCATTTATATAGGCTAGACTAAACTAAATAAGAAAAAGACTATACTA